>JAJIYU010001776.1:0-33736 GCA_030144865.1 Tinospora cordifolia
AGACGATGGAGATAATAACCACGTACCATCTTAGTGGTCAAGGTGACACTATGGATGTTCTTTTCATATGAGTTAGGTCATATGGTTTTCAGACCTAAGTACTTGAGGGTCGTGTGCCACTGGTGGTTCACCATGTGTAACGGGTTGATTCTGACATGTGCCACTAACGGGTTGATGCCAAGTGGGCCCTATTTACTTAGCTAAGAACATCAAGGGATTAAAGATCCTTTTGGTCTGAGACTTGACTCGAACAAATTGTTGTTTGAAATGCTTAATGATTGCAAGTGTTTGAATTATGATTGTATTATGAATTGGAATATGAAAGATGGTTGTTCGAAAAGGATCCACTAAGCTATGTGTGTAATCAACCTAAGTCTTATAATGCGTCCACATCAATATGAATTTTTGAAAATTCTAAATAAATATTAAAATGATTGGAAACTTGTTTTTAATGATTATCGTATATTATTTAATCAAGATAAAATAAATTAGAACATTCGAATAGTTAGAAACGTGCGAAAATTGTAAAATCTGGAATAATTACGCACAGACCGGGGTCCACATGAGACCGATCGCGGTCCTTGGGGAGGAAAATATGGAAAAAATTAGATATCACACTGCCAACCGCGGTCATTGAAGGCCCACCGCGGTCATCAGTGGAAAATTATGAAAAAAAGAAACTAGGTCACATGGGTGACAGCGGGTCCGTAAAGTGCCAACCGCGGTCCATAAAGTGCTGACCGTGGTCCATAAAATGCTGACCGCGGTCCATGAAGAAAATTTGTCCGATGACTGAGGTCTGTCTGGCTTCGACCGCGGTCCGTGTGCGATCTATATATACATTTCAAGCTCTTATTTTCTCATTTCGCACTAAAACGACTTGGGCTTTGGAGGAGACGACTAGAGGGCGATTTGAAGGCGAGTTCCCTGATTTCCTTTGAATTTTCTTTAAGATTTTATCACATCTAGAGTAGTTATCAATGGTTAGTAAATCAAAATGATGGAAATTCATTTGAGAGCTTGGGTTGTGGGTTTAGTGGCTAGAAACCAAGCCAAACGTGGTGAGTACTTCTCATTTCCTTGTGGGTGTGTGTTGGACACTAGTGTGGATGATTTGTGATGGTTGTTTAGTTGTGGAATTGAAGGGGTTGATTTCATTAAAACAAAATCCCATTTTTAAGTCTTGAATTAAGGGGTTTCGGTGAATAAACAACGTAAGCAACCATTCCTTGGCTGGTTGTTATGTTTAAATGATTTTTGGGTGTCCAATACACTAGATTTAAGTGTTAAATTGAAATGAAAATCACTATTATGGCGTACACGTGTGAAATCCCACCATTGGGTGAGAAATTGTGTGTAGATCATGGTCCACACAAGACCGACCACGATCGATAGATGCAAATTGTGCTCTTGGAGTGCTTGCTGTACACTCTAAAACATTGAATGATACCAGACCCCTGGAATTAGGTGAAAAGAGTATTAAGAGCCCAAAGTAATGTATCATTACCGTCTAATGATGCAGATTGACAGTATTGGACTGCAGTGCGAGGAGCGACGATTTAGTGGTATTCCGGCGTGTATAGGTGGGGTTGACTATCTCTTCCTCACTCTTTAGTATTATGCAGATGTTGGATACGGAATATGATTCATGTTTAAATTCCTGTACTTAGTACCATGCTAGGAATGTATGCTTTGGGTGGAATGATTGATATGACATCCTGATTACTGGTTACTCACTTTCTAGTACTAGGATATTATAATTAGCTTGATGTTTGTTTGCTTTCTTTGCTTAGGTTAGCATTTTGAATAAGCATGTCTATATGCTGTGTGGAATGAAAACTATGACTGTAAAACTAAAGAACATTAAAGGTTTATTAAGAACTCCATGTACCGGGGCGATGGACGGGCATGGCACATCACGTAGATGTTATCCGGTTGTGACCAGGACGTCATCGTGGGTATCCCCTAACTAGGCCAAATTGCAAGCACCTGTATGAGACCCTCGAATTTGGAATGTCATGAGGATTTTTCCCTTAGTTTCAGTATCTTCTTGGGTCGTGGTCTCAAAGGTAGACTTCTGTTTTATAGAGATGTCGTGCCTGATTGTGTTCAGGACCACAATTGGGATACCAAAGGTGGTTCACTCTTTCGGTTAATTCCTAATATCAGATTGTAAATTCCTGATAT
This sequence comes from Tinospora cordifolia, assembly GCA_030144865.1. Lineage (NCBI taxonomy): Eukaryota > Viridiplantae > Streptophyta > Magnoliopsida > Ranunculales > Menispermaceae > Tinospora > Tinospora cordifolia. The sequence goes on from JAJIYU010001776.1 coordinate 2,188, forward strand.
TAGAGCGCAACGGATAAATTGACTAAGTGTTTGAAACGCCCCTAATGATTTGAAACTGTTTGCATGTTTCATATGCTCATTTGTATAATACTATTGAGGTGTAGGGGAGATCTACTGGGCTCTCAAGCTCACCCCATTTTTATTTTACAGGTACTCATGGGCCCAACGTTCAGTGAAGATGCAGATTGGATACTGGATGATATATATATATATATATAGAGAGAGAGAGGGTGACATTTTGTTTTAAACTGTCTCTCTGTTTTGTACAATTTTTATGATGTATATTTCGGATTTGGGCTGGAGGGTCATGTATCATATTTTTGTATATTGTATCTACACGACTATTTTACCATCTTGAACATTGTTTTATTTTGATTGATAAACTGATGATTTTTAGATAGTATATGTTAAACAGTGTTCAATGATTTGGAAAGCTTTGATCCGAAAAGTGCTTCCGCTACCATTATATTGATTTCCAGTACGAATATGATCTTGAACATCAGGTGAATTTAATTTGAAATTAATTGCTTAGTAAAGCATGAATAAAATGATTATTTGAAATTAAGAAATGATTTAAACCTTGTGTATAGAGGTTTGTGGAAAGATGATGATGATTGTCGCACGCCCGATGCCTCGATGGACCACGCGCCGAGCTTGGGGTGTGACAGAGTTTTGGTATCAGAGCTTAGTGTTCGACAACACTAGGCATGATTGGATTCTTCCTAGCCGAGTAATGCCAGATGGAATTGTTTTAATAATAATGTTATTGAAATGAAAAGAAAATTTCACTGGATTTGATTTTTACTGGAAATAATTTCGATCTTATTTGTTTTGAAAAGAGTGTTAATAAAAGAAATTCACTAGTGACTATGTGGCTAGAAGTCTAGAAAAGATTTAGGTGATGTCGGGAGCTCAAGTGACCATTTGCAGACGGATTTGAGTACGGCTAGTAGCCCTGTAGATAGAGTTCTACTCCCTGCGAGAGATGCGCTTCCATTGGATAGTAGCCCTGTAGGTGGAGGCTTTACTCCCTACGAGTGATGTGCTTCCTTTGGATAGAAGCCCTGTAGGCCAAGTTTTACTCTCTGCTAGTGTTGCACTACTTTGGAAAGGATCCGGGAAACTTGAGACCAAGGGTGTCACATAGAAGTGAGAGTGAGTCGGATTGGCGACTCAACCGTTGAGTCAACAAACCAAGTCCTATAACCTTAGGTTTAGGGAAGATCGGGTGATGTCTTGAAGATAGTGGATCTCAATAAAAGCTTTTAGGGCATAAGCTAGAGACTTATAACGTGAAAACGCGCACTTGTTTTGGTCATGACTCGATTCAAGAAGATCTTGTATCCTTTGGTCTCTATGTGGTATGGGACGCATAGGGATTTAGGGGTATGGAGGAATCTTGGACTCGAAGAATGACGGACCATGTATGGTGAGTGATTGATTCTTGGGCAGAACATGTATGCACTATATTCTACCGGTATGGGATGGTCGCGTATGGTAGGTCTTCCATCTGCTTTAAGGAGCAAAACACTTGTGAAATTGTAATGGGCGATCAACGGACTCTTTGGAAGAACTTGCACGCACTGTATTCTACTGGTATGGGACAGTCACGTATGGTGGGTCTTGCATCATCCTTAGAGACCAGAATTTGGCATAAATATATAATAGTCGTAATGGAACATGAATTCTATTATGCCAGCGTGCATTGTTTGGTTGATTGTTGGGTGTTTGCTTTGGATATATGTGATATCACTATTTTGAGTATTGACACACAAATTCCTGTACCCAGAACTGAATAAAATGCTGTCGACTCAGAAGCATAAAACCCTAGGCCATTGAAACATGTCAAGAACCTAGAGATATGAACTTAGAGTCACAGTAGCACGATGAATGCGAAGGGTATAGGCGAGTTTAAATGAATGACTATTAATACAAGTCATGGTATCCAGCTTAAAGTAGAAATGCAGTTACATGCATTTATATTATTGAATTTTCTGCTATATTATGATTACACTGTTGGATACTGAAAGCATGATTTTGACTTGAAGATAATGCCAAGAGTTAGAGGACGAGGAAGACCCTGTAGGGGTAGGTCTAGGGGTGAGGCTATTGAGGAGCCAATACAGACAGAGGAGGGTGTCACCGGATCAACTGCTCCAGCTGCCATTACGGTCTCAACAGATGTACTTTCAGACATGATTTAGAGAGCAATAGATCGAGCAGTGGACAGGGCCATGACGAGTCGGTACCCAACAGAGTCCTCCCAGCCTCCCGTACAGCCTCCAGCACCCGTATAGTTACCGATACTATCACCAGTATTGTCTAAGCCAGTGATATCAGCACCAGCACCATTAGAGCATCCAGCACAGACGGCTAGCAAGTCTGCCAGTTATGATAAAGAGCAAAAGGACCTAGCTATAGAGTTTCAGAAGCTACGTCTTAGCCAGTTTGAGGGACAAACAAATCCTATTGCAGCAAATAGATGGTTCATAGAGATGGATAAGCATCTGACGCTGTTAGGATGACTGGACCGAGGAGAGTAGCTTTGGCAGTGCATCAGATGGTGGGACCAGCCTACCACTGGTGGAGGATGATAGTGGCAGATCCGACCATTGATAAGAAAGTGATGACTTGGGATGAGTTCCAGATACTATTTTATGATACCTTTTTCTCATCAGCACGGAGGTCCCAGATGTGATCGGATTTTATCTAGCTGACACAAAAGACATTGACTGTGATAAAGTATGAGCACAGGTTCACAGAGCTATCAAGATTCTGCCCATAGATGGTAGTAGATGAGTTACTGAAGACAGAGAAGTTTATAGAGGGTTTGAGGATGGAGATTAGGAGAATGATCAGGCCCCTGAGACTGACTACCTTCAGAGAGGCAGTTGTGAGAACCCAACATGTAGAGAGAGACATAGAGTTTGGGCAGTCGCTCAAGAGTAGACAGAAGAGACCGTATTCAGGTCAGACATCTGGAGCCTCGCAACAGAAGAGAGACCAACGACGACCATCTGGAGCACCTACTGCTAGTGGTCAGACCCAGACTTCAGGACAACAGCAGCAGACCAGATCAGGTCAGATTAGCACTGAACAGAGGGAGCAAGCTAGGAAGTTAGGACTGTGTTTCTCGTATGGCCAGCAGGGATATATGGCTAGAAATTGCCCAACCAGAGCTCCAGCATTAGCACAGCAGCAGTCAGGGCAGGGACAGAGTAGTCGGCCGCAACAGAGGCAGACATGTTCCCAGACGAGACAGAGAGAGCAGGCTAGACTGTATGCAGCAGAAGCCCGGACAGCCCCGACTCCTGTAGTTGATGGTATGTTTTTGTTGTTTGGTGTTGCTGTGCATGTCTTGTTTGATTCTGGTGCCACACGATCATTTATTTCGGAAGATTTGGTGAGTAAATTGAGGTTGTCATGAGCCCATTGACAGTACCATTGGATGTTGCCACGCCGATAGGTGAGACAGTGAGCTCAGGGAAGTATTGTGGAGTTGAGTTCAGATTTAGAGACCAGCTGATTCCTGCTGATCTCTGCTTACTCCATTTCAGTGGCTACGACATGATATTGGGAATGGACTGGTTGACCCAATATCAGGCACAAATTAATTGCCAGAGGAGGAGAGTCACTATACAGTAGCCATCAGGAGAGACATTAAGGATTGATGGGGATATTCGGAGACTGCCTAGGAGTCATACACTTGCTTTGTTGTATGCCATTCAGCAGAAGGGAGACTTCAGGCAGCTAGCGGATGAGGATGCAGAGGGGACCATAGATATTCACAGTATTCTTGTGATATAGGATAACATAGATATATTCCCAGAGGATCTACCTGAACTTCCACCTCATAGAAAGGTAGAGTTTAAGATTGAGTTGCATCCTGGCACTAATCCCATCGCTATTCCACCCTATAGGATGGCACCTGTGGAGTTGATATAGTTGAAGACTCAGTTGGACGAGCTCATGGCGAAGGGATTCATCAAACAGAGTGAGTTGCCATGGGGAGCTCCAGTCTTATTTGTGAGGAAAAAAGATGGTTCCATGAGGCTATGCATAGATTATTGGAAGCTGAACAATGATACTACTAAAAATAGATACCCTTTACCACGAATTGATGACCTCTTTGATCAACTCAGTAGAGCACAATACTTCTCCAAGATAGATATGAGGTCAGGGTATCATCAGCTGAGGATCCGAGAGTCTGATATACAGAAGACAGCCTTCAGGACGCGGTATGGCCACTATGAGTTCACGGTCATGCCATTTGGTTTGACTAATGCTCCAGCCACGTTTATGGACCTGATGAATAGAATATTCAGTCGTTTTCTTGACTAGTTTGTAGTAGTATTTGTTTATGACATTCTAGTATATTCCCGATTAGAGACTGAGCACATACAACACTTGCAGACTGTTATGGAAACACTGACTTACAACCCGCTCAAGTGATGACCATAGGGTTGAATTTGTTGACTTGAGACCCTGGCCTAGATACAGTTTTAACTAGCATGTATTTGAAATGTTCTTTTATAATTGTTGCATCATTTATAACTACTTTTATACTATGCCATGCATTCAAACACTATATCATTTTACTGTTCATGCATACACGCACTATTTTGGAATGTTGGTTATGGGTAACATGCTGCTCTTACTACTCACTGAGCAATGTTGAATTTTAAGCTCACTACTCTACTAACATTTTAGGTTCTTCAATGGTAGGGAAAGGCGTGGTTATTGCTTAGTTCCATAACCACTCCCTTTCCTTTTCTAGTCTTTTGTTGAGGTTGGTAATTTTTTTGCATGTATATATGGTCCATTATATAAGTTTGAACAAGACAATATGTAATGCAATGATCATCCATTGTAATGTCTACTTACTTGCTCACTTGGATCTTTAAATTGTTTTGATATTGCTCGTTGTTAAAATGGGAAAGGCTTAACAGTGGTTGGGCGAGCTTGATATGGTGAGTAAGTTTATTGAGCTAGTGTGCTGGTCAGGCTGCCCTTCGGCCTAGGAAATGGGTCTCGATATTATTGATATATGAGGAAAAAGTCAATAAATTTGGCCTCAGGGATAGCCAACGGGTGTTGGGGTTTTATAAAGTTAGTATTAGAGCTTAGGCTATAGTTCTAAGGGATTAGTCTTTGAAAAATGATCTGGGTTGTTGGTTCAATGGGCTAACCTTTCAGCTAATACTAAGTCTTAGATAGAGAAAAGAAAATCATAGGAAGAAACTTGGGTGTTTGCCAAAGAAAGGACAATGAATCATGAATGAAAACTTCTAGGACATTAGTTAAGGACTAAAAATGTGAAATAAAACACTTGTTTGGCTAGGATGCAAGATCAGAAGGATTTTGTAACTCTAGATTCTATGTGGTATGAAATGCATAGGAATTTAGTGGTGTGGAGGAATTTTAGAATTGAAGATTAACAAGCTATGTTTGGTGAATGATCGGTAACATTAGAAAATCTTGTTTCCTTATGCTTAGTTGGTATGGGACAATTGAGTATTATAAGGCTTGGGAGGCTTTAGTCATCGAGACATTTGTGCAGTTTTTTGGTGTAGTGAGATTCTTGAGTGAAAGCTTATGTCACCGATTAAAAGTAGTATAAGATGCTCAAACCTGGAGGCATAAATGGAAGGTTATGAGTTTATTTTATGATAGTGTGAATTTGTATGATTGGATGATTGTTGTATATATGTTTGTTCATTCAAGTTTCATGAGTATGCATATCACAAACATTGTGATTAGTAGACCCCAAATCTTGTACCTAACAACATTAGAAGACTTTGAAAATCCATGAATAGAACTTAAAAGAATAAATTGATGGATCACTTAAACAAATTGAGAACTTTATATATGTACACCTAGAGTTATGTTAGAATGTTCAAATAATTTGTGAATTACTTCTAGCATTTACCGTTGTAGATGAATCCATGACATGAGTAGAATAAGATGAGATGTTTTAGATGCTCTTCCATGATACATATGTTGACCCATTGGACATTGAAAATCCACTTCATATTTACATGTGGGGAAAAGTTGAGTACGTAGGCTTTCTCATGAAGAAATGCGAGAGCCAAAGGAACAAATACCTTAAATTTTGAGCCTCAAATAAGATTTTTCACTATTCCAGTGTGTAACTTTTAAAGAGACTGTTCATAAGGCTAAGAAAATTGAAGAACAATTGGAATGAGAGAAGTGGATGGACCAACAAAATGAAGAAGTTATAAGATGGAAAGCAAAAAATGGAAAAGAGGAACAACAATTAGAGATTTAGTAGGAATAGATGTAATATGATTTAACCATTCTCTTTAATCAAACAATTTCATATTTTGGTCTTTATATGTGTGTAAGAATTTTGAAATTTATTAAGAATCTTAATATATATATATATATATATATATATATATATATATATATATATTGATGTTGAAAAGTTATTTATTGAAATAAAGTGATTAAATTGTGAAGCTAAATGAATATTTGTTTTGTAGAGAAGGACTAGACTCAAAAGTAATGGTTAAATCATAAATGCACCAAAGATAGAGGTTGAGGCTATGGTTGGGACAGTCATATCACAAGAGGAGATGACAAAGATCACAAAATAAGTATTTAAGCAAGTTATGAGGGCTCTACCCCAGGCACATGTCCCACCTCTTATTTCACCATAGTCCCAAACACATGTTCAACGAGCTCACTTACCAAATTGTCCTGTAGTACAAGACCAAGTTGTACAAGATGATGAAAAAAAGAGGAATCTTCTAGTAGAATTTCAGAAACTATGACTAAGTACTTTTAATGGCAAGGAAGATCATATATTAGCTGATTTATGGTTTTCTAAAATGAATAAACATCTTAATGCTTTGTGGGTAACTAGCCCTAGGAGAGTGGCTTTAGCAGTACATCAATTTACATAACCTACTTATCGTTGGTGTAAAATGATAATGAATGACCTATACACTAATATATTAACTATGATGTAGGAACAATTTAAGATATTGTTTTATGAAAACTTCTTCTCCATAGCTGTTACCAGACAACTTTAGTTAGAGTTTATTCGACTGACACAAAAAAAACATGATAATATCAAAATATGAGAAGAAATTCACTAAACTATTAAGGTTTGCACTTGAGTTAGTAACGGATGAGCAAACCAAAAAAATAAGTTTGTAGAAGGACTTTGGGTGAAAATTAAAAAATTGATCAGTTCATTGAGGCTGCACATTTAAGGACACAATAGTTACAACATAGCTCATTAAGAGGGACATTGATTTTGAGTAGTTATTGAGCAATCGTAACAAGAGGTGCTAGAAAATGTGAATAAGAAGTAGAATTTTAAATGAAATGATGGCTATAGGGCACCATAACATCAACAACCAATGCAGAATAGGAATAGATGTTAGTTTCATTAGACACTAACTATATTATATGTATTTTGCATATATTTTGCATGGGTTTAGATAATAAATAAGACATGTTTATTTATATATAGGTACACAAACATTTATATGATCATTGCATGTTGTTTATTTTCTTTAGAGAATTTCAATATTATTTTTATTCATTTATACTTGTGATTTAATGTCGAGGAAAGGATCGTAGTGGTTTATGCAGGTTCAAGTTGAGTGGGAGTAAGTACACTGAAAAAAGAAGATAGAAAATACCTAAAATGGCAAGAAACCAATTGATTACCATGGTAGAGAAACATATGACTGCAGTAACGAGAGCATGAACACAGCAAAAAACAAGGTAGATCACTATTGTGGACTAGTACCGCGGTGCCTAGAACGTGGGGTGTTGCAAGAAGTTCATTGTGCATTACTATGGCAACCAAAGAGAAATATCATGCATGGAATGACTACCATGGTACATGAGTGTGATAAAGTAATTAACACATGACTTATGAAAATTTTGGAATTTTGGCTCATCGATGCTACCATAGTCCATGAGCGCGTTAGAACGATTAAGTTAGGTTGTTTAGTTTTTTAATTTTGTGTTTTATGAGTTTTAAGGGACCTATATAAATAGACATGTGTATTAGGGTTTCTTTATAATTCACTCAGATATTGGTTTTGATGGTTGAGTAAAAAGAGAGAGAGAGAGAGAGAGAGAGAGAGAGAGAGAGAGAGAGAGAGAGAGAGTGGAGTAGAACACAAAGACAAAGATCAAGCTCATATTATGATCTTCTATTTGTTTAATTCTTTGACTTCTAATATCTACCATATATCCGATTAAGTAGTTTTAATTTCTAAGATATGATTTCAATTGTAGAAACCCTTAAATCTAAAATTTAATTAATCTATTATGATGTTTTGTTCTATTCTTTGTGTTCTTACTACTTTTTATCTATTGGCCATAGATAAACTGATCCCAAACTGTTAAACTAACTTGAGAGAGAGGTTTAATGGTTGAATAATTAAAGTACAGAGCTAAAAAGAGCAATTGAACTGGAAGGTTGTTAATTTCATATGAGGTTGCATAGGAATTAGGATTTTAATACATTAGGTTGTTGACTATACACCTTGGGGAGGGGGGTGTATTAAGCAATTTGACTAATGGGTATTAAGGTGCCTCGGGACACGATTTTGAAAGTGTCATAACCTACAAAATTATGAATGAGATTAATTGAAATAGGAATTAAGGGGGATTACATGAGATTTTAACATCCTAGATACTTAATTAAGATAGTTGTCAAAACCAATTACATTTGATTTTAGTTTAATTTAAGTTTTCAACATTCAGACTCAGTTTAGAGCATTAATAAAATTAATACTGATAGCAGATTGAGATTTAGGATTATCAGCCATATACAATTATGTGAGGATGATATTCGATTTCTTATTGTGTATTACTATTCAATCATGTACACTTGTTGTGATCCTAATAAGTTTTTGGCGCCATTCATAATAATCTTAAAACCAATTGAATTTGGTTAAATTTTAATTAAGGAAAATTTTTATTTTATTTTATTTTGTTTTTTAGTTTAATTGGATACACTTGATCTTTTTGTTTGCTTGTGGTATTTCAAGTTGTGGATGAATAGAGATTCACTTGGATTGAACAACCTAGACTTATCCAAAACACTAAGGCAAATTTAGTGGGAAGTAAGGTGCCATATGTTTAATATGGCAGAAAGCAACAGACCTGAGGTTCATAATGAAGGTGACGAACCACACTGAGACTTTTCAAGCTTGTGCTTAACAATAATTAATCCAGAATTGCTTGAACACCTATAAATGCCAACAACTTTGAATTGAAGCCTTCTCTGGTTACAATGGTCAAGCAGCAACAGTTTGGGGGTTTGGCTTTTGAAGATCTAATGGCCCAACTTAATTCTTTTATAGCGATATGTGATACTGTTAAGATGAATGGTGTAACTGAAGACCAATTGAGATTGAGGCTTTTTCCCTTTTCTCTAAATGATAAGGCGAGGATATGGCTTCAGACTCTCTTACAAGGTAGCATTGCCACTTGTGAAGAGATGGGATAGAAATTTCTACAGAAATATTTTACTCTAGCAAAGGTTTATCAACTTAGGGGTTAAATTAGTCCATTTAAGCAGTTAGACTTGAAATCCCTTTATGAAGCTTGGGAGAAATTCAAGGATTTATTGAGAAGATGCCTACAACATGGTTATCTTCCATGGCTCCAAATTCAGATGTTTTACATTGGTTTAACACCATCTACTAGAGCCTTAGTTGATTCAGTAGGTGGAGGATCTTTGATGGGAAAGTCTACTACCAAGGCCACCCAACTCATAGGAGATATGACAGCCAATGCTTAAGGCCATGGTATAAAGAGAGGTGCAGTAAAAAGGGTTGGCTTTTACATGAACTAGAGAACTCTTAAAACACAAATTGCTCTTATTATGAATCGAATTCATGGGCTGAGAAGTTTGGTAGCGAATAGTTTTAGCAACCTCAGAATAAATCTATATTGGTATGGCTAAAGCACAAGGCCTCCCTTACGGAAGGGGCATTTACAGAGCAGTTAAATGCCATGAATCATTTTTGCAATTTTCAAGGTTAACAATAAGGGTATAATGTTCCTCAATACTACCATCCAAGGATCCGAAACCATGAGAATTTCTCCTATGCTAATAACAAAAATGTCCAACAAACCCTACCAGGTTATCTCCCTCAACCAACCTATAAGATAAGAAACCATCATTGATGGACGAACTAGGTTGTTCAAAGAATTGTTTGGTCGAATTGATAAAAATGATAATAGAGTCTCAAGATTAGAAATACAAATTAGAAATGTCAATGCAATAGTTAAAAGTCTTGAAACTCAAGCGAATAGTTAGCCCAAACATTCACTAGTTAGCAGCGAGGATCCTTTCCCAGTGATACACAAGTCAATCCAAAAGAAAGCTGCAAAGCCATATTTACTAGAAACGGGAGAGAGATCCAGAGCCCACCCATTCCCTCTATCCCTACAATATTATTTGTGGAGACTAAAAATTCTAAGGGTCTAATCATTTAGAGTCAACTGATAAAGAACCACAAAAGAAGAAGGGGAGATTTCCTAAGATCACAATTGAAGTAAGCAAACATCTTGAGCCTCCACCATTGCCTTTTCCTAGAGATTTTAGAAGAAGAATATGGAATAAACCGTTTGCATGGTTCTTGGAAATGTTCAAGAAACTACATCTCAAACATCCCCTTTGATGAGGCATTGTAGCAAATGTCAAACTATACCTGTAATAACCCATCGCCACCACCACCGGGACCCACACTCACGTTATGGCACATCATGGCATTATTACTCACAAGGTATTGTCCCCACCCCTAGGGGTTTTGCTTTGCCTCCGTGGGATTCAAACCTTGATTCTGGGGGTCAAATACAAAGTTTTGTGAACTCCCACTATCATTGACCTAGTCGCTTGTAACACCCCAACCCCCGTATCTTTAAGCAGTGGACATAACCACCGTTCTCTTGACAATAGACTTAACCAACTAGCAGGTCGGGCCGGTGCTACTTTACAAGTAACACATACTTGTTCTTCTCTTTTTCAATATCTCATGCCTTTGTATAAAAATTCAAGAATACAAAATTTTCATTTTAATCAAATCAAGGAAAATTAAAAGAGAAAGAAACTCAAACTATTTTATTTATAATAGAAAAAGATTGAAAGTACAAAAATTTTCAAAAAACTAATTATTGCAGCAGATAACTTCAAAATATTTTTTAGTAGAAAAGATTTAAACTTTGGGCAACATACCCTTAAAAATTCTAAAAATAATATGGTAGAAACTTTCTAAGAACTATCCATGTTCAACTGCTTCATAGGTTTCACGTTCTTAAAAAACATAAGAAAGGAAGAAGTGAGCACATAGCCTAGTGGATCCTTTTTGAACAACCATCTTTCATATTCAAACTCATAACACAATAAAAAATTCAAACACTTGCAATCATTAGGCGTTTCAAACAACAATTTGTTCAAGTCGAGTCTCAGACCAAAAGGGCCTTTAATCCCTTGATTCTCTTAATAAGCAAATGGGGCCCACTCAGCATCAACCTGTTAGTGGCATGTGTCGATATCAACCCGTTACACGTGGTGACTCACAAGGTACTGTGGTACACGACCCTCAAGTACTTAGGTCTGAAAACCATATGACCTAACTCATATGAGAAGAAAATCCATAGCGTCACCTTGACCACTATGATAATACGTGGTTATTATCACCATTGTCTCAGCTTAACTCTCACATCATGATCTCATAAATTAAATTTCAGAATATGAAATCAAACTAAAATTCAGAATATACACAATTAGTTTATGAAACACTCATAAAACAAGCATCATACTTTAATTTAAAAGCCTAAGCATGATACTAACATGACATGGATGATATAATTGTTTAAACATGAATCAAAACTGAAAAACTGAAACAAACTTTTAAAATTCTGAAATTGAAATTGAAAATCTTTGATTTTAGTGAAAAACACACAAACAATGAGTATGCCATAAATTTAAATAAGAACAAAAGAGTGTTCTAGAAATCACTTCCACCTTGTGACGCTTTCTTCAGAAATTTCTGCAGCAATTCCCCCACGTACTAGTGCCAACGAAGATCACCCAAATTAATTTTTCAACCCAAGAGAAAAACTTCTCACACACAAGAGAGAGGAAAGAAAGGTGAGAAGAGGTGCCAAGAAGAGGGCTGAGAGAAAATAAGAGGAAATTTCAACTCTTATTTTTGGAATGAGGGAAGTGAGAGCCTAGGGGGGTTTATATAGATTTTCAAAGGAGAACAAATAGAAACTTTTGAGGTCTTTCTGGAGTAAAATACCTAAATTCTCTAAAATTTCATATTTCCTGATTATCAGAGGAAAATAAGTATTTTCAAATTTTTTTCAAAATTTGAAAATAAATTTTTGGTATTAATCTCAATTTTTTCGTTAATTTCGACGAATTTTTTGTCGATTTTTTCGCAATTTTTTCGGTGCATCGGATCATCTTCGAGCCACGCACAAGAATCAGATTGGAGGGTCGAGATTAGCGCACGTAGAGTCGCACCGTGCGACATCGTGATCGGGATTTCTCGGCTTTGATCGCGACCGTCCGATCGTCTTTGATCATCTTTGTCCATTCGATCATTGTTATCCTGTGCGCTTGGGCGTTGGTGCAGATCATCTTGTGGCCGTCTGATCGCTAGATTGGATTCAGATAAATGTTTTGCAGTCGTTGGATGCGTTTTGAGTTATGTTCATATGATTTTCAGCCAAATTTCATGTTCAATTTTCGGATTTTTTGCCAAATCTTAATCTAAATTGACTTTGTAATCTTGCTTTCATAAAAAATTGCACATATCCTTGTATTTTTAGCTATGATATCCCATGATATACATTATATTCATATTCTTTTTCTTTCAAAAATCCATTAAATTGATTTTATTCCTTATTTGGCTAAACTAGGACTTACCAAATTTTTCATCTGTCAATTCTATATAATCATCTAAATAAATTTTCAAATTTCATACGAATTTTTGAGATGTTACAATACCAAGTTTATAAGAGTAGTCATATCTAGAAAGTAAAAACTTGGAAAACATTAGACAATAAAGTTCACAGAAGAGTGCAGTGCCACCTTCATAATCAACTTCCTCAAAAGTTAAAAGATGCAGGGAGCTTTATTATTCCATGCAACATTAGCTCAGAAACATTTGAAAAAGTTTTTTGTGACTTTGGAGCTACCATAAACCTTAAACCCATGTTTGTGTGCTGACGATAAGGAATGTTAAAGATCAAACCAACCTGTATCACTCTTTAATTGTTGGATATATGTCTCACTTATCCATGGGGCATTATTGATGATGTTATAGTAAAGGTTGATAAGTTTATCTTTTCGATGGATTTCATTGTTCTTGATATGGACGGAGACACCATTAATTCTAGGGTGAACTTTTCTAGTCATAGGACATGTTCTCATTGATGTGCAAAAAGAAGAGCTCACATTAAGAGTGAATCAAGACCAAGCAATCTTCAATATATATCGATCATTGAAGCCCTACTGAAGTGGAAGATTGTAAGAGAGTTTTTGTGCTGAATGTGGGCATAGCAAAAGTGATGGAGAAGTTCAGACCTCCTGATGCTTAGATTACAAACGATGAACTAAATAAGAAGTAGTCATTACAAGTGTGCTAGGAACATCACCCTACATTTGAATGGCCAGCAGGTGGAATACATGGCATCAATTCAGCCATATGTACTGACAAAACTCTTATGTAGACTTCACATCAACAAACAATTGAGTATTAGTAGCACTTCAACTCAATCATAAGAGAATGGCTCAAGGCGAGGCATGTAGAAACTATCTCAGACTCACTAAGGATTAGTCAAACACATGTGGTACCAAAGGAAAGGACAAAATTAGACACAAAAACTGAGGTACTGCGGGTCAAATAACTTATATCCATGTTGCACTAACGATGTTAAACGTTAAACATAGCGCTTAGTGGGAGGCAACCAACTCTTTTTCTCCATTCTTTTCGCTTATTATTTTATTAAATTTTTATTTTTATTTTTATTTTGGCATGTATGTTAGTTCCTAGGAAGCATACATTTTAATTTTTTTAAAGGGCCTCTACTATCTTAGTATTACTTGTGCCCCTTAAAAATATTTTGAATGAAATCACATAATTTCTTTTATTGCCTGTCTTACTCGTGGATTGTAATACCCCAAAAATTTATAAGGCATACATATAACCTTGGAGACAAAAAAACAATAAAAGAAAAAATAAAATAAATAATAAAATAAATAAAAAATCAAATATTTTCATCCCAAAATACTTTTCACACTCATGTTTTGGGCGAGAAAAGAAATAAAAAATAGGGGGCTCGTGTTAGTTGCATAATAGGTTAACATTATTATGGGTAGTGTATAGGTATTTTATAGAAGTTTAGTAGAAAATCAAATAAATTTGTCCATGATTAGTGGCATGAGCATGTATGATAGGAACTACATGTTTTATCGCATTTGAGCATTGTTAAGCATTGTTTATAGCATTTCTATGAAAAAATGATGTCTAGGAAGGTTCTTTAGTGTTTGTGCAAGACAAGAATAAAGCAAAGAGAGAATCAGAACACATAGAGGCAAAGAAAAGCTAAAATCAAGGAAGAGCAACCAATTATCACGTTACGTGAACTGATGATTGAGGTAGTTAGAGAAAAACTAGAAAACTACAAAAAGACATGTCACACTGTTTATCGCGGTAATCAGACCAGTGATTGTGGTAATCGAAACATGCATATTGTGAAAAAAACGATGACTGAGCAATGATTGTAGTTCACTGAATACCAAAAATTCATGTTTTCAACTAGGGATGAGGATTATGACCCGGATAATGCAATTAATTAGTTTATTTCTAATTTTGTTCAGGGTTTTTTAAGTGTTTTATTATAAATAGGAAAGGAGACTAGTTCTACAGTATTGTGCATTCAATCAAGATATCAAGCTAAATAGCCTTCAACTGATTGAAATAAGGGAAACAATAGCCTAAAGTGCGCAAAGACAATGATTTTGCGAGCCCCTTGCTTCCAATAAGTTCAGTACTAATTCAAAATTGGCAAGAAAGAATAGGAATTTGAAAAGTTTTGAGCAAAAAAAGTCATTTCTAACATAAATAGAAAAATCTAAATCCTAAAACTTACCTAAACATGGAAATGAAACAAGGAAATAATAAAAACTGAAGTAAAAATACTTACATTGTTGCTGAGAAAGGAAAAAACACACTGAAAATCGCAGGAGTAATGAAGAGCCACAGAAAAAATCAAAAGTTTTTAGAACAGAACTAAGAAAAATGATCGCGATCTAACTTAAAAAGGAGGCACAGACCGCGGTTAGTGCTTTATGGACCGCGGTCTATGCATGAAATGTCAAATTTCACGATTCTGGTTTTCAACCTACCGCAATCCATAAAATTGTACAGCACTTTGGACCGTAGGAGTAATGAAGAACCACAGAAAAACTCAAAAGTTTTTAGAACAAAACGAAGAAAAATGATCGCGATCTAACCTAAAAAGGAGGCACAGATCGTGGTCAATGCTTTATGGACTGCGGTCCATGCATGAAATGTCAAATTTCACGATTCTGGTTTTCAACCTACCGCAATCCATAAAATTGTACAGCACTTTGGATCGTAGTACATAGAGTGCTCCAAAAATGGTCTTTCTGGTGATCGTAGTACACCGAAGTATACAATTTTGGTGATTGTGGTACATATGATGTATGCCCCAGGTGTCTCCTAGTGACCACAATACACAAAATATGTCATTCTGGGACTGTAGTAATTGGACAATGAGACAAGTTCCTCTTTCTGTTGACTACGGTACACGAAATCTGTGATTCTGTAGACCGTGGTAGGCAGAGTTGAACTGCCTTTTCTTGCTTTTTCTTCTCTCTTTTCTTTTTTTACTAAGGCCTATGCTACTCGAAACCTATGAAATGAGTTGGTAATACCTCCATGGATCCTAGAAACAAGAAACCAAACAAATAGAAACAACATAAGCACAATAAAATAGAAATCAATAGTGGGTTGCCTCCCATTCAGCGCTATGTTTAACGTCGTTAGCTCGACGAAGATATGATGTTTCAATCTTTAAGTTCTGCCATCTCCACAGTCTGCCCTAGCCCCCCGTAGAATATCTTCAATCTCTGACCGTTCACTTTAAATTTGTGGCCATCCACCAAGCTTTGCACTTCTACTACACCATACAAGAAAACTTGTAACCAGGAAAAGTCCTGATCAACGAGACTTGATTTTCCAGGAAACAACCAGAGTCATGAGTTAAAAAACAAAACTTGCTGGCTAGGTTTGAACTCCTTTTTCTCAATGAGTTGGTCATGCCATTTCTTCGTCTTTTCTTTGTAGATAATGTTATTTTCGAAAGCATCACAAAAAAACTCCTCAAGTTCAACAAGTTGAACTAGATGGTTCTTTCCACAAGCCTTTGCATCAAAATTCAACTTCTTGATGGCCCAATAAGCTCTACGCTCTAATCAAGAGGCAGGTGACAAGACTTTCCATATAATAACTGATATGGAGACATACCAATGGGCATCTTAAAGGCTGTCCAGTATGCCCGCAATGCATCTTCTAGTTTCAGAGCCCAATCTTTATGGTTTGTTCAACCGTCTTTTGTAATATTGCCTTGATCTCTTGGTTAGACACTTCAGCTTGCCCATTAGTCTGTGGATGATAAGGCAATGCAACCTTGTGTCACACTCCGTATTTGGTGAGAAGGTTATTGAAAATTTTATTGCAGAAATGTGTACCTTCATCACTCACAATTGTTGTTGGGGTCCCAAAACGAGAAAAGATGTTGCCAGAGAGAAACTTCAATACAACTTTGGCGTCATTATTGGATGTGGCCATTGCTTCAACCCATTCAGAAACATAATCAATAGCAAGCAACATATATTGTTTGCCATCCGATGGTGGGAAAGGTCCCATGAAGTCTATTCTTCAAACATCAAACAATTCGACTTCCACAAAAGAGGTAAGAGGCATCTAATTTTTCTTAGAAATATTGCCCTGTTTCTAGCATGCTTCACATGTTTTCATAAATTGATAAGCATCCTTCAACATACTCAGCCGCTCTCAAGAACACGCTTTGCTTTACGTTGATGAGTGTAATGACCACTATATGCTGAAGCATCGCAGTCATGAAGAACCTTGTTAAATTCTGCTTTCGGAATGCAACAATAGATCACTTTATCAGTGTATCTCCAGTAGAGAAAGAGATCATCCCAAAGATAGAACTTGCTTTCATGTATGAAGCGCTTGAGGCAGTTGTGGGACAAATCTCGTGGAGTAGCTCCTGTAGCTTTATAGTTAGCAACATCTACGTACCATGGTGCACTGTCACTGATAATCAAGAGGTGTTCATCAGGAAAAACTTCCACTATGTTCTTTGGATCTAGATTTGCTTCATTAGATAGGCAAGACAAGTGATCTGCTACCACATTTTCCATTCCCTTTTTGTTTATCACCTCTATATCAAACTCTTACAATAACAAAATCCATCTTATCAGTCTGGGCTTTGCATCCTTCTTTGTGAAGAGCTGACGAATAGCTACATGATTGGTGAAGACCTTGACATGGGAGCCCACAATATATGATCAAAACTTGTCACATGCAAAGACAACAGTCAACATCTCCTTTTCAGTGGTAGTATAATTCTTTTGAGCATCATCCAACGTTCTGCTTGCATAGTATATAGTTTTGAACATTCTATCACGTCCTTTTCCCAATACAGCTCCAACAACAAAATCATTAGCATCACACATGATCTCAAAAATTCCCCCCAAACTGGCGTAGACATAATAGGAGCAGATATTAGAGCCTTCTTTAGTATATTGAAGGCTTCAACACACTCAACTGTGAAATTAAATTTGGCTTCCTTTTCAAGCAAACTGCACAACGACTGAGTGATTTGAGAGCAATTCTCGATAAGTCTACGATAAAAACCAGCATGGCACAAGAAACTACGCACTTCTTGAACCAATGTTGGGGATGCCAACTTTTCAATGGCTTGAATTTTTGCCTGATCAACTTCAAGACCATTATCAAAAACATTGTGGCCCAAAAGAATGCCTTCTCGAACCATGAAGTGGCATTTCTCCCATTTGAGAACCAAATTCTTTTCCTCACAACGTGAAAAGACTTTTTTTAGATTAAACAAACATCTATCAAATGTTGCACCAAACACAGAAAAATCATCCATAAACACCTCCATGATATCTTTAATCATATCTGCAAAAATTGCCATCATACATCTCTGAAAGGTGGCTGGTGCATTGCACAAACCAAATGACATCCTTCGAAATGCATAAGTCTCATATGGGCAAGTAAAGGTTGTCTTCTCTTGATCCTCTGGTGCAATGACTATTTGATTGTACTCGGAGTACCCATCTAAGAATTAATAAAATTCATATCCAGCAATCCGATCTAGCATTTGATCCACAAAAGGCAAATGGAAATGATCCTTCTGGCTAGCTTTGTTCAGCTTTCTATAATCAATACAAACACGCCATTCTGTAGTTGTCCTGGAAGCAATTGTCTCTCCTTTCTCATTTGTGACCACCGTGATCCCTCCTTTCTTAGGCACAACATGGATGGGGCTAACACATGGTGAATCTGAGATAGCATAAATAATGCCTACATTCAACCATTTCATTACTTCCTTCTTCACCACGTCCTTCATGATTGGGTTAAGTCTTTGCTTGTGCTCCATTGTACGCTTATGTGAATCTACCATTAAAATCTCGTGCATGCAAACAGCTGGATTTATACCCTTTATATCTTCAATTTTCCATCCTACAGGAGCCTTGTGATCATTCAGCACTTGCAACAAGTTCTCTTCTTGGGTAGGGGTTAATGAAGAGGAGATGATGACTAGAAAGGATCATGCTTCATCCAAATAAGCATATTTCAAATTTTTAGGAAATGGTTTCAGATCAATGGCTTTGGAGACTTCTTGAACATCTTTAGATTGATGAGCTTCAGATAATGGCACTTCTATAATGTTAAGTCTAGTGGGCATGCTTCTAAAGCTAGCATAATTCATTTCACATCTTCAGACGTAGGTTCAGGGAAAGAAATCAAATGGGAGATACATCCCACCAACTCATCTTGGGAGCTCAATTCATCTACAACCTCAACAATACAAGAATTTATGACTTCTTCGCTTTTACATTCATGCAGGTCACTGGGGTAGTTCATTGCCTTGTAGAGATTGAAGAAAACCTTTTCTTCATTCACTCTTAAGGTTAACTCTCCCTTATGTACATCTATCAGTACATGACCTGTAACTAAGAATGGTCTCCCAAGGATAAATGGTATCTCACAATCTTCTTTCATGTCCAAAACCACGAAGTCAACTAGAAATATGAATTTATCCACCTTTACTAAAACATCTTCAAAAATACCGTTTGGATATGTTAAAGATCTGTTTGCTAACTAAAGAGTAATTGTGGTTGGCTTGATTTCTGACATTCCCAACCTCTTGCACATTGATAAAGGCATGAGATTTATGCTAGCCCCTGGATCGCAAAATGCCTTCTTAAAGATTTTAGATCCTATGTTGCATGGTATAGTAAAACTGCCTAGATCTTTTAATTTTTGAGGAAGTTTCTTTTGGAGGATGACACTACATTCTTCAGTGAGCTTCACAGTTTCAAAGTCTTCTAATTTCCTCTTTTTAGACATAATCTCCTTCATAAATTTTGCATAGTTGGACATTTGCTGTAGCAATTCTGCAAAGGGGATGTTGATATGGATCTTCTTGAACATTTCCAAATATTTGGCAAATTGTTAATCCAACTTCTTCTTTTGGAACCTTTGAGGAAATGGCAATGGAGGAGACTCGAAAACCTTACCATCTTGAATGACATTTCCCTTGTGATTTAGGAGGATTTTCATATTGTACAGCTAATTGCATTGGAAAAGTCTTCTCATAACTATCAACATCTTCAGCTTCAATGGATGGCATAGCTGGATAGGGTGGGCTTGCTACTTCTTTCTCACTTCTGGTTATCATCGCCTTGCAGGTCTCCTTTGGATTTACTTGAGTGTCAGTTAGGAATGAACTATGCTACTCGTTTGACACTATCTGTGCCAATTGTCCCACTTGAGTCTTTAAGTTTTTAACTGTGGCATTCATATTTCTAATTGGATTTCAATGTCAGGAACTCTACTGTCAATTATGTCCACCCTTCATGTTAACTCCTTGAAGAACCTTGAGTGCATGTTCATCATTTCATCAATCTTGTCTTCCAAGGATGGCTTTTTGTCTTGTAAAGCTTGTTGTGGTACAAATCCAAGTGGAAGTTGGGCTTTCCTGCTTTTTGCATATGAGAAGTTCTCATGATTTCTCACTCCCGGATGATAGTACTTAGGAATATTATACCACCCAGCTGGTCCTTGGTAACCATTGAATTTGCTCATAGCATTCATTTATTCAATAGAAGCCTCTCCATGATAAGATGTCTTGTTAGCTTCAGCAATGGACTACACATGTTGAGTTTACTGATTTTGAAACTGTCCACTACTATTCTTCTCTTTACCAAATTCAGTCTATGAGTTATCGCCACAATTTGGGCATGCAAAGCACTAATGTCATCCACTTCATGAATTTTCACTTTCTTGGCTGTTCTTCTCTCTATACCATGACCATATGCATTTGCTACCATGTTTTCAAAAGTTGGGTAGCATCCATGGTAGACTTGCCCATCAATGAACCTCCAACTACAGAATCTATGAAAGCTCTAGTTGGTGGTGTAAGTCTGCTGTAAAACATCTGAATTTGAAGCCAAGGAAGGTATCCATGCTGTGGACATCTCCTCAATAGGTCCTTGAACCTTTCTCAAGCTTCATACAATGATTCAAACTCGGATTGCTTAAAGGAACTGATTTCCCCCTGCAATTGATTCACTTCAGCAGTTGTGGAATATTTTCTCTGAAATTTTTTGTTCCATTTCCTCCCATGTTGTGATACTTTCGGGAAGCAAGGTTTGCAACCAACTTCTAGCCTTATCCCTCAAGGAGAAGGGGAAAAGCCTCAGCCTAAGCTGGTCTTTAGTCACTCCATTCATCTTGACATTGTCATAGATCTCCATGAATGAATTAAGATGAGCCATAGGGTTTTCAATTGCTAATCCTCTAAACTATTGTTTTTGCACCATTATAATTAAAGATAGTTTAGCTCAAAGTTATTTGCATTTATCGGTGTCCTCGCTAGTCCCGAGTAATTATTGTTCAAGACCAGTTTAAAGAAATCTCTTAATGGTGTTTCCCTATGTTGTGTTTCTCTATTATTCCCCACACCTGAACATCCACTATTAGCCATAGTTGGTACTCGCCCTTGAGCTTCCCATCGAATTTAATTTATTATATTCAACAAATTTGGGTCGTAGGGGTCACAAGGACGTTTACTCATGCAAGGCTAAAACACCGAAAGCAAACACAAGATCAAGTGTATTCAATGAATTTTAACAAATCTAAAAAACAATCAATTAAAAGTGAAAACAGAAATAAAATTGCCTTGACTAAGATTGAACCAAGTTCAATTGGTTTTAAGATATTTAACACCAATATCTCCGGCAACGACGCCAAAAACTTGTTGTTTGCCATCCAATTGTACAGGTTTGCGCTAGTAGTAATCGGTGGGGCCACGTATTTTTCTTAGGGAAATGAATTTATTAAAGCATCTTAAATCCCAATTTAATGTTTGTCTTCATTTTATCAAGACTACGATTAGGGTTGGATTGTCAATTTCATGAACAAGAGCCTAAACTATCGAAAGCAGTAAAATTCTGTTTTTGGAAACTATATGAAAAGGGTGTCTAGGATAGTAAACTCCATTGTATGTCCTGTGATTCTTATTTCAAATCATGAAATGTCTACACTATGAGTTAAGCACCAGTAACTAAAACCCTCTCCCAAGGTGCCTCAAGTTCTATTAGTATTGTCTTATAATGCCCTCTCCCGAGGCACTTAGTCAATAACCTAATGTTATATGATCAAAAATCTCATGCAACCCCCCCCCCCCACCCCCCACCCTCGAACAGTTAAAAACCCTCCAATCAATCAAATAATCTAGGTTATACTATGAAAACCTACCATTAAACCTCTTTTTCGAGTTAGTCTAATGATTTGAACTCATCATGTCTATGGTTAGTAAACATCAAACATTAAGCATACACAATATAAAATAATGCTTTTAAATCAGTCACTTCAATAAGAAATCACAATTCACCCATTGGAGATTTACATCCCAGACAATTGAAACTAACTAGCTTGACATTGAAGTAATTGAAAACATAAAAAAGTAATAAACAAAGCTAAACATACTCAAAACTTGATCTAAATCTTTAATCCCTTATGCAAACTCTTGCTTTTATCTCCTTGAGCCGTCATAATCGAGTTTTTTTGAATTAGGTATGTTTGGACTCTAATCCTCTTTCCTATTTATAGGCCCACACTAAAAAAAATCCTAAAACTATGAGAAACTCGATAATTAATCGTGTGACCATGGTCCGCTCGTGCTTTAATAAAAACTCGAATTTCCTTGGTTCTGTGCATCGCGGTCAACTTGTTTTTGCTCGAATCATTTTATGGTTATCGTAGTCACTAGATCACCGACCACGGTAACCAGTAAATCATTTCTTTGTTCTGTCTTCCTTCGGCTACCTCGATCATCAGTTATCCTAGCACGGTCAGTTGATGCTTTCCTCTTGATTTCCACTTCTCTTTGCCTCTATATGATGCAATTATCTCTTGGTTTCACGCTTAACCTACACCACACTAGAAATACATTACCAGACATCATTTTCTCATGGAAAAACTATAAATCATGAAAACAAGGCTTAAAATGCAATGAAACATGCAATTTCCTAATCTAGATGCTCATGCTACTAATTATGCACAACTTTATCTAATTTTCTTTTTATTTCCTATAAAATGCAATAAATCACCTATACTAATGTTAGCCTAATGTGAAACTAATAAATACCCCCAAACTTAGATTGTTGTTCGTCCTTGAACAATGACTCTAATCTAAGGTGTTATCCCATGCCATATAAAAATAAATTCATTTTCACTCATCATTGTGACCTCTATCTTCCATCCCTGTAGTATGATTCATTAACACATTTCTAAGGTCATTCATGTTGTTTAGATTTTTAGTTCATCTGTCATTCTTCCTTAATTTCACCTCTCATCTGGTAGTGTCTCAATCATTTTAGATTTGTAGGTGATTTGCAAGCACCATCTCACTCACAGAAATCCTTTCCTAATAACTAAGTATACAGACTCTCTCAGTTCTCTCCTCTATCTATCTTCTACTCAGTTTAAACTATAGTCAAGATCAAATGTCTTTTCTCTAGGTTGTAATGTGGTCTGGCTCAAGGTACAAGTAAATAAGGAATTTCATTCTAACTCAAATGTGCACTCATAGCAATAATACCAACCTTTTTTGTTTGATTTTCTTCAATAGAAACTTATCTTCTTTGTTCAACCCATTTTTCTATTCATTCATGCTCACATGTTTGTTTCATTGCTCCCCAAACTTATTTCATCTCTTACACTCCAAATTGTACCCATATGTACACTCATATAGAAATAGAGGCTCAACTTTTGTCGACAATACTAAACTAACCCTTCTTCAGCATTTTTTTTAATAATGAACCAAGATAATAACATGAAAAATATTTGTACTTCAATGTTAGCATCTCCTCCTTCTTTCACACTTCCAAGTAGTTAGAATTATAAGCATGAGTGCACACAAATAGGTTCAACTCAAATATTAATAAAAATGATAAGGTTTATTTGAATGTAATATTTGGGTTTACAACAAGAAAATAGGTTATAAGGCTCAAAATTGGTTGCAAAAGGTTATGAATGTTGGGACTGGCCTTTAGGCTCTGACTCAAACAAAGATGGTCTACTTCATTTACCTCCTATAATTATTCTTAAGCAATTTTCGAGGTAGATTTGATTATTTCAAGAATTTGTGAAAAATTCTCTCCGTTTGTGGTTTGGTTTGTACTCCTCACTTTCCTCAGCTTTGGATTCTCAATCTACCTAAGACTAAAAGGGGTCTGTCAAAGTAAAATTTTAGACAAACCAAGCACAAAGACTGGTTGAAGGTACCCTAATTCTTTACCTCATCACACTGAAGGAATTTTATAATTTCATAGGTCACTCAGTGAAAAAGTTTTCAAAACTATGGTTATTTGGCCATGGCATGGACGATCTAGCCTTAATAACTTCTACTATATGTTTCTAAAATGCATCTAACATATGCAAAGCTAATCACTAAGAAGAAAAGTAACTAGGAAATTGAAAGAGACTAACAAAAACTAAACTTGATGTGTCGAAGCGTTTAGCACCCCAAACTTGAATGGTGCGTTGTCCTCAAGAGCACATTGATTCACATAATTGGGAAAATACACATAACAACATGCATTCAAAAATATAGAAATTAGTTTGGAGAGCACAAAAATTCTAAGCATAGGCAATACTGCTAATTAGAATAAATGCATAATCAAAAACAATTATCCACTGTCAATAGAAGTGAAGTTTAAAGCAAACAAATGCAAAGAAAAGGGAAAGAAAAACTCGAAATCAGGTGTCCTTTGCAAAAACTTCAGCCTCTGTGATGAAATCATTCTAGTCCCCTCCGTCGTCATCATCATCAACCTCATCATCAACTACCAATGGAGTCAGGGGAGCTAGGGGAGCACGACATGTCATGGCCATCTTGGGCATGCAATTGGAAGGAAGAGGATAGGCCTATGCCATGGTCAGATCAGAGCGGTGTTGTAACACCCCAATTTTCAATTGGTCCTCCATTCACGTGTTGTCTCACATGTGGATCATCTCCCGTTAAAAATCGAGATGCTACTTGAAAAATTGTGTTCTGTAAAAATCTTTTTCTTTAAAATTAAGCTCATAAAATTTTCTTTTCAACACAAAGTCTAGATAGACATTCTTTACAAAACATAAGATCAAGATAAGTTCTCAGTACATTTACCAGCTTTCTCACGGTAAACCACAAACAATGCAGCGAAATAACTTTAAAAATTATTATTAAAACCAAAATCATTAAACAGAAGAAGCTATTTAAAAAGAAAACAACTAAAGTTAAGACCAATGTAAATATATTAAAACATTCTAGTAAAATACATGAAACATGACCTCCAAGACTCCTATCCTGGACAACCTCCCCAATGAGGCATCTAATTAAACTGTGAGTCTTCTGACGTAAGTTATCATACTCTATGTCCAGAGGTACTTGAAAAATAAAGTGGGAGTGATCTCAAAAGCCCAGTAGATCATTCCTACACATCACATGCATTATACAGACCCAATCCAAAATATTACAAACACTTTTAAACATTAGGCGTTTCAAACATTCAGTTACTTTTTGGTCGAAGTCTAAGACCAGAAGAGGGTTGAGATGCCTCTTGGTATTCCTTGTGATCCAATCTAATCGTAATCATAGAGGCCTTAGGTACTGGTACCATCTAAAATCAGTCGTATCTCAGTATCACATCCTAAGAGAGAGTATTTACCATGGCTCATACCGTCTCCCAAAGACTTCGAGCTGTCACATGCAGCTCCGGGTGGAAATACCTACGATCCGCCTTGCGGCTCGTCAATCGCACCGATACGTGGATTCTTAATAAACCATCATCTTATTTTCTGTTTTACAAACAATCTCAATCACATCAAGCATCATACTACATATTAGAAAATATAATCCAAACTTTGCTTGCAAGTTAACATGATAAATTGCATGAATACACAATAGGATCTAAATGCATCTCTTCCTAGTCATGCATGCCGTAATTGAGTAAATCTAAGTGCAAGATCATGTCATGAACTAATTACACATGGATTAAATAATTCATCATACATCACTCATCATTCAAATAAGCCAAATAATTTCAATCAATTTCCTACTAAAATTCTAATAACCTAGAACTATTCAATCAAATGCTTTGAATCTTAAATCCATATAATATATGTGAGCAAGAAAGTCATGCCCACCTGATTTCACCGATCTTCAGGGCTCCTTGCTTTCCTTCGAGTAATCCCGTACTATAAAATGTACAAACCTGAAATTTACCACTTAATAATTTATTTTAAATTTAAATGATTTCTAATTTAATTAGGAAGTCTAAATATCAGTTTCCACTAATTTAGGATTATTCTTAAGTTCTAGAATTTTATATATTTTAATTAAAATAACTTCTAAGTCTTCTAAATTTTCTTAATTTGAAATTATAACTTTAATAATTTACTTATAAGCTTTTTCGTAGAATTTAATTTCTAATGACTCAATCTTCACAATTTAAATAATTTATTAATATCATAATTAATTTAATTACAAACAAAATAAGACTTCTAAATGTTCTAGGTGTAATTTTAGGGCATAAGATTTTCTTATTTTCTTATAAAAGATTTTAATTCAAAAGTTTAGTTTTCATGTTTTTAACTAATTTAAATTATTGACTTCTAAACTTCTAAGATTAAATCAAATTATTAGTATGTTGGAAAACCATTTCTCCAATCCTAATTGAAAAGATTAATTACTTTAATTTGATTAAATTGATTAATCCTTATATTCAATAATTAATAAATAATCTCATATTAAATTTTTTTAATTTTAATTATTAAATTAATTTTCTAAACTAGTTTTCATGATTGACTTATTAAATTTCTATTTGCCTCAATTTCTAAATTTCTAAATTCATTTTGTTTTCCAATCTCAAATCATCTACAAATAAATTTCCTACCATCTAGAATTTAATATCAAGATCATAAATATTATACCTTTCACTTATGAGTCCAAAACTATGCATTGTTCATTGTTGTCTTCGCGCAAACCCTTGTTGTCATTCATTCTTTGTGCAAATTGTAACCATGTACCAGTAGTTCATGCATATCTTTGTTTCAACCCTCTTGCTCCATCATCAAACTCCAATTGAACAAAAGCCCCAAATTGATTTGTTTCAATCCCTTCAATAGCAACTCAAAATCCAATAACTAATGTTGTCCATCATCTTTCTTTTTTCATGATCGAGCAGTAGAATATTTTATCCCCAACATTTTAATCCGTCCTCTGTTTTGATTCATGGCTTCCAACTTTCAAAATAGATCCCACATCACAACACCACTCCCACGTTCTTCTTGTTCATCAAGCCCTCAAATGGATAACAAAACCCCATATCCCCTTGTTCGTTCATCACATCCAATGAACACAAAAATCTAGTCCCTCTCTTCTGTTTTTATGCACTGAAAACTCCAGAAATAAATTAGAAAATGACACAGAATCAGCCATTGCTTCTTCTTTTTTGTCCTTGTTTCCTCTATTCGTGTTTTATGGCAGCTGCAACTCCATCACGCCCACACATGTCTCGGTCAGCTGCGGCAACACACCCAGTTCGGATCCTTTGTTTGGATTCATCACGGCCAAACCACCATTCATCTTCATCTTCATTCCTCACAAGCCAACAGTAACAGCAACAACAGAGTAGCCTTGCTCTGCTTCCACTTCCCTTCTCTGTTTGACGCACCACACACACACACCAGTGGCCATCTTCTTCATTGCTGCAATTTTTCTTCTTTGCCTCATCTTCTCCTTCTCGTTTCACCAACAGCCAATGCCTTTCCTCTGTTTTCTATTCTTCTTCCTTGCATGACTTCTCCTTCTTCTTCATTTTTCACATTCAACAACAGCCGCAATGGATGAAAAAACCAGTGGAGTTGGGCTTCTTCCTTCATCATCTTCTTTGTTCGGTAGCAGGGAACAACAGCAGTAGCAACACAAGTGCATCGCTCTGCTTTCATTCTTTCGTTCATGATGGGTAGCCCTCATTTACACCTCACAGCCACCCTACCAAAAATTTCCAGCTTTGGTTCTTCCTTCTTTTGCTCGTGCCACGGCGACCAAGAGTAGCAGCATGCAACCTCGTCTTCATCTTCTTTTCTCTGTTCCTCCTCTTAACGCAGCGGCAGCTGCCAAGCCAGCAACTTCATTCTTTCCTTCTCTTCTTCTGTTTGTGACTCCCGGCCAGTAGCACAACCACCAGAGATTTCTGGTTTCCATTCTTCATCTTCTTCCCAACAAAACATCACTCCCCTATTTTCATGCTCAACTCACAAACTTCCTCTGTTCGTTACACAAACACACACAAAACAAATACCAACAGTTGGAGCATTTCCTCTTCAATCTTCGTTTGTGAGACACCGTAGTAGCACATCAACATCATCTTCTTCGCGTTCTCAAAATCACAATCAAATAGCAGAAAACTCAATTCAAATCACCCCAAAATCTCCTCATTGATTTATCCGATTGTAACAAAACCAGAAGTTTCTGGTTCGGTCGGCCAGTTTCCAAATTTTTTTTCTTTTTTTTTCTAAACCAAAGCATGTCTTGTTAGTATATATCTTATGTTATTATTATTATTTTTCCAAGAATCTACTATTATTAAACTTTAATTCATTAATCCATTCATATATTTCATATTACTATTATATAATTTTTTAAATTTAATTTATTTTATAATTTTGTTGTCGAAGCATTCGCAAGCATCGTAATATGTTCGACGATTTTTTTTCCAACTATAACCTATACCTCGAAAATAAGATTTTAACTCGTTAATTAATTCCTTTTTTTTCTCATTTTCCAGCGAAATGATATTTTTCTTTATGTTTACTCGCGACGCAGTGCGCATGTAAAATACTGAGGGTATTATCGGTGTAGCCACTAAGTGATGTAAACCATATAATGCATCATAACGTGAGGATCAAAGGGTGGTGTGGAAGATCAAGTTGGCTCAACAGCAGTGGAGGAGGATGGCAGTGCACCAGTAGGAGGAGCAGGAGATGCTGCAATGTTGGCTGGGTCAGCTGGTGGTTGTGGTGACTCTGTAGAAGCCTTGCACCTCTTAGCTGGAATGGTAGTGAACATCTTCACTGCAATGTGATCCTTCATCTTCAACAGGGGCTTACTCCTTTTCCAAACTACCCCTACTCTTCTGCATAGCTCCGTAATGAGAGTAGGATGAGGAAAGCCCACATTAGTCTTGTCGATAGAAAATTGGATAGAGCTAAAGATGATTGTCCCAACATTGATTGGGAGCCCTTTCATGATGCAATACACCAACACTGCCCTCTCTACAGTGACCCTATTAATGGGCCTATCAGGTGTCTAAAACATTGTCTTCACAAGGTTAACGAGCCTATCATTGTAGCAAATTCAGGAGGCCCCGTCAAAACAGAGAGTCCACAGCATGTCATTCAGATTGAAACGAGGCAAGACAATGTAATATTCATCCAATGAATTTGCGGGAAGACCATACACTTCGTTAATGGCCGCTGCACTGAATTGAACCCACTTCTCGTGGACTCAGACTGTCGTGCCCTCTTGGTCAACCAAGTTGGCATAGAAATGCGGATTGGCATAATTATTCCATCCTCTCATTATTCATTCCAGAATCACTGTCATAGAGGGTGCCTGAATTAGCTGCTCCGAATGGTGAGTAGCTACTACTGTATCAATACCGATGTTGCACTCCTCTTGCATCAACATAATGCCCTGTTCTGGAATCAGATGGCGGTTAGACAGTATGAGCTTGAACCATTGTTTTGCTACAGTAGTTCAGAATCGAGCTTGGTCTGTAGGCGATGGAGGTGGTGTCGGTTGCTTCCCTTTAAAAGAAGGATGTTTCATTCGAGGAGGCCTGCAACAATAAAATTAGCGGGCAAGGAAAACAATGTTCAGTCAATTGTAGAAGCCAACAAAACACCTTATACTCGAGAAGCTTCTATTGAGCAATTGAATGCCATGAACAAATTCAATGGGTACCAAGGTCCATTTGGGAAATACAATGTTCCAAAGTATTATCATCTGAGAGTTAGAAATCATGAGAACTTCTCAACAACGTCCACCAGGATTTGTGCCACAATAGCCCCTACAAGATAAGAAGTTGTTGTTGGAAGACAAGCTTGATAAAATGACGAACATGCAATTGAGGTTCTTCAAGGAACTAACAAGGAGAGTGGACAATAATGATAGTATAGTCTCTGGTATTGATATTCAAATTGGAAAAAAGAATGCCACAGTTAAGAGTTTAAAAGCTCAAGTGGGACAATTAGCACGGATATTATCAAATCAGCAGCGCAACTCCTTCTCTAATGTCACTCATGTAAACACCAATAAAAGTTGCGATGCAGTGATGACAAGAAGTGGGAAAGAGTTAGCAAGTCCACCTTATCCAGTTAATCCATTTGTTGAAGCTGAAGATACTAATAGTTTTGAAAAGGATGTTCCAAGTCCACCAGCTGTATAGCCTTAGATACTACAAAAGTCACAAGGGAAACATAAGGGAATCACTATTTAATGGGGTAAAATCCACCATTTCCATTTCCCCAAAGGTTTCAGAAGAAGAAGTTGGATGATCAATTTGCTAAATTTCTAGAAATGTTCAAGAAGATCCATATCAACATTTCCTTTGTAGAAGCTCTACAGGAAATGCCTAACTATGCAAAATTTATGAAGGAGATCATGTCAAAGAAGAGAAAGCTATAATACTTTAAAACAGTGAAGCTGACTGAAGAATGTAGTGCAATCCTTCGGAGAAAACTTCCTCGGAAGTTAAAAGATCTAGGAACCTTCACCTGTAACACCTCAGAATTTCGCAAGCTCATTACGTTGTGAGCCAATATAAAGATTGATGACGATTGATCGAAATGTTATTTGAATAAAATATTAGCAGTTTAGATTATTTGATTTTATACATAATTATATTTATGGTGAATGAGATATAACATCTAAATTTTCGTGATTGATGGAAATCTTGTTGCGAATAAAATTTAATCGAAAACCAAAATAAAATAAGAAAAAAAAATTATAACTAAAATAAATAATTTATACATATAATAGAAGTATAAAAAAATGAATAAGGAAATCTCATTATTAACATATACATACCAGCTTATAATAAAGTCTCAATAACTCAAGTGAAAAAAAAAGAAATCTGAAAATCCAGAAGTTGCAATTTGGTCGAATAGAGCACAAGCAAACTGAAAAAAATAAAAAAAATAAAAAAAAGGAAAAGAAAAAATTTGGATCGGAAAAACCAGAGAATTCTAGTTTTGTCGAATTCAGTCGGTGACATGGTAAATCTGGAGAATTCTGGTTGATAGTTTGGCGGGGAATGAAAGAAAATTCAGGAATTTTGGAAGCTCTATTAAAGGTTGAAATTGGCCATGGACGATGAAGGGAAGAAGAAGCCGAAGAAGAAGATGAAGAAGACGAAGACTGAAGAAAAAAACTGAAGAAGTCGAAGACTGAAAAAGAAGAAGTTAGTTGTCTGGTTTGGGCGAGTTCAACCAAGGGCAACAAGATGTGAAACAGAAAGTAGCAGAAAACAGGAAGAAGAAGAAACAGAAAGAAGCAGAAAAACGAAGAACAGAGAGACTGAAACAAGAAGTGAAAGAATGTTTTTCTCTCTATATAT
>JAJIYU010001777.1:0-34045 GCA_030144865.1 Tinospora cordifolia
TGTGTGTGTGTGTGTGTGTGTGTGTATATGTTAATGTGTGTATGAATAACATGTGTGTTAGCATAATGAATGTTAATACTACATATTATAGGAATATGTATATAAAAAAATTTACATAATTAAATAAAAATGTGGTATGCGTGTATTTATTTAAAATAAATAAAATATTATGTAAGTATCAATTTATAATTACATATATGATTATCTGAAAATAAAATATGAAATAAATAAAAATATATGAAAATAAAAAATGTAGATTATTTTGTAATACCTGAAATTTTAGTGACGTAATAATTATAATACCTAAAATTTTAGTGACGTAATAACCGAAATTTGAGTTTAAAACACATATAAGTATATATTTATATATAAACACACACACACACACACACACACACACACACACATATATATATATATATATATTTGTCATTGATATGCAATTAATTAGTTAGTCTAGAAGTGTAAAGGAATATACATTGATTAATATTAAACATATAAAATTGTTGAATAAATATATGCTTCTCTATTTGAATAAGAAAATAATATTTTTTAGTATGATATTAATATAAAAAAGTATGTGTATAAAGTAATAATTAGATGCACTCATGAAAATAATATTTTCGTTTAGTATGATGGTAATATACATAGAGAATTATATGTATAAAAGAAATGCATTCATGAATAAAATATCTCATTTGGGGAGATGTTAAAGTGGGCATATGTAGGAAGTGATAATCCCATATTAGAAAGATAGAGACATTATTTGGAAGAGGGCCCTATGTAAACCCCCCTACTCCACCCATTTCATTCATCCCAAAGATAAGAGTTGAAAATTCATCTTGCTTTCTTTCTTTGCCTCTTTCTTGACAACCTTAGTTCTAGTTTTTCTTTGCTTGAGCTATTCTAAATAGTTCGCGAAGTAGTAGTAACGAAGTGCTACAAAGAATTTAAGAAGCGATCTTGAGGTGAGTTTCTTTCCTTTCTTTTAATTTATTATTTTGATTTAGATAATGCTTGCTTGTTTGTTAGTCTGATTTTATTCCTTGCATTTATGTCATTCAATTATCATGTTGCATGACCAAGAGAGTATGCTCTGTAGTTGCGTCTTGTACGATCTTCTACATCAGAAATTGAAATTCGTTTTTCCTATTTGAGAGAGTATGTTCTGTAGTTGCGTCTCGTACGATCTTCTACATCAGAAATCAAAAATTTGTGCTTCTATTGATTTATGATGTTATGCTATGGATATGTTTAATTACTGTTGAAATACTTATTTGTTATGCTCTTACACACAAAAAACCAGATTAAATAAGATTTCAACCACGTACCGGGACGGGGGACTTTCTGCGTTTCATGTAGAATTGGAATTGGTTGTCAATACTGACACCAGAATGAAACAAGTTTCAAGAATGATTCCACTAGAAATGGGTTTGAGTTTCAGAATTGATCTCTCTTCTTAGATCTGGATCACAGAAGTTATTCCCGTTCGGTCTAAATTACGACTGAAATAACGTATTGGTTGGATCGAATTAATCTCTGAAAGTGTTTGATATGCTTGCATTATCTAGTTGAAATAATGGATTAAATAGATGGAATGATTCACTGGGCTTTTTAGCTCACCCCCTATTTTTCACATCACAGGGAATTAATCAACTTGCGAGGAGATTTATCTATTGGAAGTTTTATTTATTTCAATGTAGGGCGCATCGACCCAAACTAAATCATGTATTTCAGCTTTGAATTTATTTTTCACTGTAATGGATTATTGTATTCGAAATTTTCGAATGAATAAATGAAGAATTTTATTTACCATGATGTCATTTGGTACATAGACTAATGTACACAGAAACCCTAATAGATTTGGATCCAAGAAGAAGAAAATGTAGTACAGGTCCGTCTCCTGGGCATCCCAAGATTTTTTATCAAAGAGAGTTGAACCGTCAGATGACGTGGAAGATGGGACTTGGGAGGCAGGGTGTTACATATTTAATTATTGGCATTAAAAAATTAAAGAAATAGAAATATATCTAATAAATACAATGTTAAGGAAATAGAAAAGGAAAAATATTAGCAAGTCATTAAAATAGAAGGGAATATGCAAAAATCTATGTTTACATAAATTAGAAAGTGTAAAATTGGCAAATTTTGAATAATAACAATCTTAGAAAGTAAGAAACTGCATCCAACAGTCCAAAACCAATATGCACAATCCAACGAATGAAATCGAAGCCCAAAACAACACTCAGGAACACCGGATCAGCGTAATCCAATGGCCTAGAATCGATTTGCCTGATCTGATGGACGAGATTACTTTCGTTGATCGTGAACCAAATCTGAACACTGCAATCGATGATCATCTAATGGTCAGGATTTGTGCTCACGGTAAGATAATCATCTGGTGCTGCAGTCGAGGTGCATCCAACGGCGAAGATCAAAACCACAGGGGTTGATCGTGAACGGTGCTACGCTTGAGGACGATCCGATGGCTTAGATTTGATTCGTTTTCGATCGATTGCGAACAGTGCTGCGCTCAAGGCTCATCTGACGGTGAAGATCTTATCCGTTTTGATGATTGTGCTGCATTAGAGGAAATCCAGCGGCACAAATCAGATCAAATGCATTGATGCATTTGAAGACCGTCCGACGACCCACGACGAATTCGTTAATCTTGATTGTGATCTGAGTGACGCAATCAAGGATCATCAACGACCCATGTTTAAGCTCTGATTACACCGAGATTTAATAATCGAAAATAACGAAAAAAATCTGAAAAAATTCGAAAAAATTTCAAAAAAATCTGAAAATTGTGTTTTTAAATTTTCCAAACACACTTGCTATTTTTCCAATACTTGGGGCACGAAAATTTGAATAATTAGCAAATTTTCCACAAGGAAAACACCAAAACCTTATCATTCTACACTATTTTGAACTCTATATAAAGGACCCCTAGTGCTCACATTGTGTTCATTCCAAATCAAAAGCATACTAGTCCCTTTTTACTCTCTCTAGCCTTCTTCTTGGCAATCCCCTCAGTTCTTGAGTGATCTTGAACTGTTCTTAAGTGTTCTTGAGTGTTCTTGAGTGTTTGAAAGCATTGAAGTAATGAAAATCTGCTGGATTTCAAAGGTGTGCAGAAGAGACGTATTTAAGGTGGAAGTGATTTCTAAATTTTACTTCTTTATTTTAATTTGAATAAGTCTTGTATGTGTGATGATGTTTTGAAGTTGAATTGAATATATATTTTAAAAATGCATGCTTTATTTATTTGATGTGCCATGAATATACATGTTATGCATGTTTAGAAATCAAGAATAATGATGCATGATATGCTTGAAAATTGTGCCATGAATAAATATTTGATGATTCATGTTATGTACATATTGCATTGATGGTTTAATCCGATATTGTGTGTTTTATCACTAAGAAAAAATTAAATAATGATTCAATCCACATACCGGCGCGATGATGGATTGCATAGTGTCATCGTGTGTGTTTCACCCCCGATCCGACTTGTCGGCTTACCTTTGATGATTTTGAAATGGGTTTCCAAGAGTGATCCCACTTCATAGATATTGGGTTTGAGTTTCCAAGAATGATTCTCTCTCTCAACGATGTGGAACACAGAGATTAAACTCTTTCGGTCCGAATGTCAACCATAAATAAGAAATTTGTTTGAATCGCCTAATGTACAATAGTTTTTAATATACTTGATTTGTTTAAATTCAAATAATGATTTTTAAATGTTTAGAAAGATCCACTGGGCTATGTGCTCATCCTTCCTTCTATTTTTCAGGTAATTGATTTACATGAAGACCATGAATATTAGTTAGGTTCTTTTTATTTAAAAAGTTTCTAATTTCTATGTAAAGACATGTTGCCCAAGTTTTGAATCTTCCACTGCAATATTTTTTCTTCAAGATCAAATTATGTACTCAATTTTATTTAATTAATTGAGTTTATGAATTTCAGTTATTTCTTATATCATTGCCTTATCAATTTCGTAAATTTAAATTATGTACTACATGAAATAATTGAAATAGAAAGTGATGCAACTTGTGTACTTGTAAATGTAACACCGGCCCGCCCGTTGTTTGGTTTAGTCCACTGTAAAGAGAATGATGGTCATGTCCAATGCTTAAAGATACGGGGGTTGGGGTGTTACATTACTATAAACTTACATGATGTCTAGCTAAGCAATTTATAATTCTAGGATGTAAATTTTGATTGTAGGAATCTTTGATTTTTATCTTGATTAATTTATTCTGAATTCTTGTTTTATACTTTGTGTGATTAATGTTTTTTATTTACTGGCCACAAATAAATTGATTTCAGATTGTTGAACTAACTCGAGCGAAAGGTTTAACAATTGGATAATCAAAATATAGACCTAGATGGATCAATTGGCTGAGAGGTTGTTGATTTTTTAAGAGGTTGCATGTGGCTATTGTGTTTATTGCATTAGTTTGTTAATTGTACGCTTAGAGAGGGGGTATTAGGGAAGAGAGTAATAGGAATTAATGTGCCTCAAAAGAGGATTTTGATGATTAGTGTTATAATCTATAGAAACATGGATTAGATTGATTGAAACAAGAATTAAAAAAGAATACATGATAATTTATTATCCTAGAATCTCAATTGACATCTTTTCAATCAAATACTTGTTTGTTTTCAATCAGCTTCTTATTTAATTTAAGTTTTCAACCTTCTACTCTGATTTCAACCTTGATAAAATTAACATTGAGATCAAATTGGGATTTGAGATTATTAATAATAAACTGTTCCTTGAGGATGATATTCGATTATTTATCGAGTATTACTATTGTGATCATGTATACTTGCAGTGATCCCAACATATTTTCATTTAAAATATTGTATTCTTAAATTATTAATTTAACTTTAATTTTTAAAACAATTGAAATTATTTATTTATTAAAATAAATTATTTTTAAAATAATATATATATAAGTTGGACGGTGTCAGATGCCCATTATTGGGCGTCTGACACTACGGGCACTCATTGAGGGCACCCTGAGTTGGTTGACAAGGTTACCAACCATTGACTAGGGGTAAAATCGAGTTGGGTTTGGGCTTATAACTTAATGAGGTTAACGGGTGAGGACATCTCCAACTCTTTATACTAAAATAGTATAATTGTTACACCATTTTAATATAAAGCTAACATCAAAGAATAATTCTTACTCCAACTATTTACATCTTTTATAACACCAAATGGAATGTTTTCCAATTTTTTTTATCTATATTTTGTATTTTTTCACATTTAAATTTTATTTCACATATTTACTCAATAATATGTTTAGTAATTAATAAATAAATAACCACACAATTTCATTTTAATGCTATATTGGAGATGATTGGAAGGAGAAGAAGAAGAAGGAAGAGGAGAAGAGAAAATGAGGTCGACCTTAAGTTTTTGGGGGCTTAAAGGTGAAATAATAACTTGGGGTCATAAAGAAAAAAAGAAAACCTATCATTTTATAAGTTATTGTGGTCCTTTGGGCCCTTGTTTAAGGCCAGCCTGAGGGAGAAGGAGTGTGAATCCAATAAACAACAAAAAGGATGAAAGGAAAAGGGTAAAGATAGTTACAAAGAAGGTAATTTTTTTAAAATATATTATCGATCATGCCTATCACCCAAACTTGACATGATGTTAACATTTAAAAGACTCAACTCAGCTCAAGCCAAAACTAGTATTTTTGTGCATGCATTGCACAATAATGTCTACTAGAAAATAATTTAAGTAAAAACTTTTTTTATTAAAACAATTTTATGTATTATATTTACATATAATAAATTATTAAATATATTAATTAAGAAAATTAAAAGTTAAGCCTAAAAGTTAAAAAGATAAGTTAGGAAATTTGTTTAAAATGCCTAAAATGTAAGATATAGAGAACAACTGAAAATAAATAAGCTATTTATAAGATTATTGTTTTAAACTTATTAATAATAAAGTTACTTTTCTGAAATTGAAAATAACAAAAATTTCTAAAGGGTAATTTGAGTAAAAAAAAAAAAAAAAAATTCTTCACCATCAACTACCCAAAGCATTCATATTATAACAGTGTATTTGTGTGGATATATACTCAAATTATTTGTAATGTTGCATGGCTCATTATAATGCAAATGCAAATGAAAACAATATCCTTATGTTTATCATTCGTATTACTTTGGTTATTTTATCATTTTCTTTATTTGAATCTTTCTTTTCATGAAAATAAGCATCTATGATAAAGATATTCATTACTACACCTTGAATTGCAAAATTATTATCCCAATAAAAAAAGCAGCCAAAAAGTAAAGTTTTCAAAGGTAGAGCGTCAGCCAAAAAAATTTGGCCACTTCGAGAAAAGAATGATATCTCTAACAAAGAGGCTAAGATCGATACTGTGATTTTGACCACTTGGAGAAAAGAATGATCACTCCAACAAAGAGGCTACAATCAATCCGATGAACTATGCCAAGAACATCTGAAAATATATTGAGGGTAAACATTATATAACATATTGACAGTATAACTGCTCTCCCAATGACCTTAGCTCTTGCATCATCAAATGAAGAAAAGCATGGCACTTAGTAGCACTAGCAACAAGTCTCATCACACCAGCTTCGTCCGACACCACCCAACCTAACCACCGTGTAGCAGCACATTATTATTAAGTGTTCCAAATCTTAGAAGAGGAATGCATGCGCAGTTGGGTCATCTTCTTGGCTTTGTTGTGGTGTCATTAAATTTGAACTATCATCACCGTGAACACATGACACGTCTACTAGCCATATTAGCATCAACAAGTATTCTCAATCAAATACTAAGGAAGCTACAGTGACCAAATTGCCGACATGGCAATATATACTTGAAACTTGAACACAAGTTATGCTCAACTTGTGCAATATCTTGATTTATGCACGCCAGGTACTTGTCCTCAATTAAGCTTGAATGTTCCCAATCCTACCTCAATATTGTGAAGTTGATCCCATCTATAGAATAATAAATATGTTTTACAAACAATAATTTAGCCTAGAAATTTGAGATTGATATCCACATCTTCTCATAATAGTTGCTAAATTCGACTAAGAGATATCAGTCAACCACTACAAGATCTTTTTTATATTGTGAGATTGTTCTCATCTACGATAAGGAAAATATAAAGTAAGAAAATTCTACTCAATTGACTATGTAAAGTCATCCAAAATTAGCAATTGTCAACATGTTTCCTATTCTGTCAAAATAGGAAACATAAGCATATTTACACCTATAAATATTCATTTATTGTAAGTGAGGAGGTAGAGAAGATCAATTCCACATAAGATTGTATTGATAAGAATAAAGAAGATTTTTCTTAACTTTTTGTCTTAGTCTTTGTCTTCATTTACATTTTATTTTCTTCAATTTAGTTCAATTATTTTTCTTCATTATTGGTCAAATTTTGCAACGACAATTGATGTCCTCTATGAAGAATGAGTGATAGACATGCTATTTTTCTGTATGCCTAAACAAGCTCTTCAGTAAGATTTTCCCAATATCTCATGCCTTAATATAAAAACTAAACAAGGCCACATAATAAGAGATAAAAGGAAATTCTAATCTTTATTAATTCATAAAGAGAAAAGTACATGACTTTTAAGTAAAAATAATTACAACGGAATTCATAAGAAAACTGGGAAAACATTGTAACTCTCCAACCTTCTAGAGACAGGTTCAAGCTCAACCACAAGGCGGGTTGGATCCAATGTTACATTTACAAGTACACAACTTGTATCTCAATTTTTTTTATTCTAACACTTATTGAAATACTCATAAATACACTTCCATTGAGTTTAAAATTCAACAAGATAATACAAGTGAATAAAAAAAATCTTCAAACTCTTTATTTATAAAATAAAGAAATACATTATTGAATTCATATAATCAAAAGAAAGAGTAAATAACTCTAAAATTTAAAACAAAGATTCAATAGAAGTCTTTATTCAAAATTTATGTAATATGCCATTACATAGAAACTTTCTAAAAACTAGAGTTTATAATCCCTTAGCAAGCTTATCATGTATTTCAAATTCCTAAAAAATAAAAGGAAGGGTGAGCACATAGCCTAGTGGATCATTCATCAAACTACTAATTTACTAATTCAAATCAGAAGTACATCCAATTTCAATCACTTACAAGCATTAAACGTTTCAAACAATATCTTGTTAGTGTTGTATATTTGACCAAAAGGGGTTTTTAATTCCTTGATGTTCTTTATTAAAATACTCTTATTCTAAGATGAAATGACAATTCATCTTTTCACATTCTATTGAAAATAAGAACCACATCTCCACATTTCAAGTATTTTAAAACACATCCACACTTAGTGATGTTACTCATATATACTAAGTATATGCAAAGAACATCATTGCATCACTTAGACTACTATAATATTACGTGATTTTTATTTTCACTTTGTCATATTTAATTTCAAATAAATATGAAACAAGATTATGATAATTAATATTAGAATTTAAATAATCAAGAGAACATGAAAACATGCATGACATGCTTGAAAATTTAAAAATAAGCCTAAGCATGGTTTCTAAGCATGTTATGCTATCATGTATGAATTGAAACATGAGAACATGTTAAATTAAAAATAAAACTTGATCAAACATGATTCATGTTATACATACATACATATATATAACATGAATACACTTCAGAATTGAAGTAATAAAAAATGAGTTCTAAAAATCCCTTTCACCTTAGTTCGAGTTTCTTTTGAATTGAAAATAAAACTTCATCAAACATGCTTCATGTTATATATATTTATATATATATATATATAACATGAATATAGTAAAGACTTGAAGTAGTAAAAAATGAGTTCTAAAAATTCCTTCCACCTTAGTTTGAGTTTTTTTTTTTGAATCTGGCAGAGGTTCCCCTTATCTGCCACTTTCTGAACTTCAAGAACTTTTAACCACCAACAAAAACAACTTCAACATCTCTCTAAAATACTGAAATAAGAACTCCTTACACAAGAGAGAAGAGGGTGAGAAGAGGTGCCAATAAGAGGGGAAGAAAAAACAAAGAAGGAAGTGTCAACTCTTTGCTTTAGGATGGGATGAAAGTGAGCACGGGGGGTTTATATAGATGTTCATGAAAGCACATGGGACGTCCTAGGGCAGCTCACAAAAATTTGGGTAAGTTTACATAAAGGGGATGGTTTACATAAAGAGGGCAAGTGTGCTCGTGGTTAGCAAGTGGGACCACTATGACTTTCTAATTCAAAAGATATGAGTACAATCTTGTTTCCTAACTATGTGTGAACACAAAAGAGGTTTAAATCATATTCTAATTTAATTGGGACGTCTCCTATGTGCTCATGACAACTTTTCTTTTTAGTTTCCTTGCTTGCTCATCACATAAACACACAAGGAATACTTTCCCATTTTCTTATTTCTTGGACATCAAGCATGGGTGTACAATATTAAATTTGAAGGGACACCATATAATAGTCAAAGATGCTCATCTTGGTTCTAAGAAACCATCTAAATAGGGTTGCACACATGTGTGCACAGACATATGTACGTGGTTGGGCCGATTTTGGCTTAAGTGGGTGTGGGTGTACACAATCAAGTGGGGTGGCCATGACTTCATGGGTTCACAAAAATCAAATAAAAATTAAAATCTCCTTATTTACATGAAATTATAATTTATATCTTATAGTTTTGGAATCACATGAACCTAATGCACATTTTAAGGTATGGTTTCGCCTTAGGTAATTTTTCTTCAAAAACTTTTCTTATTTAAGATCCACTGAGGTCATTGGGCAAATAAAAATTCAAATCTTGGATAATTGTTTTGATTTTCAGATATTTTATTTATTTTGTTAGTTCATGTCATTCAGTTTCATTTTAGGTCATTTCGATCCCCTGAAGTACCCTAAATGACAAATCTTTCTAATTTGAACACCTTGAAGGGCGTTTGACAAATAAAAACCCTAACATCGACCAATTATTCTAATTTATGGATATATTGTCTAATTAGTTGGTTCATGTCACCTTACTTCATTTTAAGTTGTATTGGGTCCCTAAAGGTCACCAAATGAAACTTTCGAAAACCTGTCAAATTTAGCCCTAAAATGAGCCTAGTTTCATTTTGCACCCAATTTCACTGAATTGATCTTGAATTTCATTTAATTAAATATGGAGTTTTTAGTTATTACAACCTACCTTCCTTAGAAAAAATTTTTCCTCGAAATTTGTACATAACTAAGAATTTCTAGTGAATAGGTGTGGATACTTGGTCTTCATTTCACTTTCAAGTTCCCAAGTAGCTTCTTCCACCCTGTGATGCTTCCATAGTACCTTCACTAATGGGATATCCTTCATTCGTAGACTTTGTACTCTATGGTCAAAGATTCTGACTGTTGTTTCCTCGTAAGTAGCGTCATCTTGAATATTCACTTCCTCCCAGTGGATGATGTGAAAGGGGTTAGGTTCGTACTTTCTCATCATGGATACATGGAATATTGTAACACCCCAACCCCTGTATCTTTAAGCATTGAACATGACCACCATTCTCTTGACGGTGGGCTAAACCAAACGGCGGGCCGGGCTGGTGTTACTTTACAAGTGACACACAGTTGACTTTTTTTCTATTTCAATTATTTCATGCCTTGATTGTATTTAACAAAACATAACTTAAATTTAAGAATTTAATAAGGCAATAGTATAAGAAATAACTGAAATTCATAAACTCAATTAATTAAATAAAATTAAGTACATAATTTGATCTTGAAGAAAAACTATTGCAGCAGAAGATTCAAAACTTGGGCAACAAATACCCCTATCACGATAATACGTCAAGACTTGCGCAAAAATGATGTAGAAAGTTTCTAAAATATATGGGCAACTTCTAAAAACAACACTTACTAATACTTGTGTGCAAAAAATTAGTAAAATAGAAAGAGGAAAAACTTTAGAAAGGTTTCAACCCAGGAAACAACCCAAAAGCTTTTCAAAACCTATCAATTAGAACTCTATATAAATCCGACTTGGGCACCTTATTCTCATCACTCAAGCAAATGTAAATTCCCTCTGTCCTTGCTCTCCCAATTTTCTTTCTTAGTATTCTTTTGTTGCCTAGCTATTCTACATAACAACTATAGTTGTAGGAAGGATGATGAATAGAGTTCTAAAGCAACAATAGCAAGAAAACACTGCTAGATGTTCGTTTTAAGAGATTGAAGGATTCAATGAATCTAAAGAGGTATAATAACTCTATCTAAGTCCCAACTACATGTTTTGTGGTTTAGAAGTTGAATAGGATGCCAAGGCCATAGAAGAATAAAGAATGGGAGAAACATGGATAGAAATTCACTATTCGGGCTGACTACTGCGATGTTGATCATGATGACTGCGGTAATGCCTTTGTTTTCTTATGTTTTTTGGGAATTTCACTCTGATTACTGCAGTAGTGTATCTGATTACTATGGTAGTGTATCAAATGCCTGAAAATTCCCACTGGTTACTATGATAGTGATTTTGCACTGTCCAATTTTCACTTTTTCGTTGTGATTACTATGGTAATCTTTTTTCTTATCACAATACACAGA
Organism: Tinospora cordifolia; assembly: GCA_030144865.1. NCBI lineage: Eukaryota > Viridiplantae > Streptophyta > Magnoliopsida > Ranunculales > Menispermaceae > Tinospora > Tinospora cordifolia. The sequence continues at coordinate 11,616 of JAJIYU010001777.1, forward strand.
CCCAAGGCCATACCTAGGCTCATCTAGGGTGATATCCTTACATATTATATTCCATATAGGGTGAGAAAACATTAGAATATGATTCAAAAGCATTAGAAATAGACAAATCACCTTGAATAACATGTTGAGTCTTCATCTTCAAGGTTGAATGTAACAACCCGATCCCACTATGTACCGATATTGTCCCCACCTTAGCTACCACTGACTGGGTGTAGGATTTTGTCCTTGGCAAGACTCGAAAGTAAGTCTACCAAAATCACTCAACACTAGTAAGGCTCGCAATTACTCATTTAGCCCATGCATCGCTTTAGTGTCGAACCAATGTGAGATATTACAATCCACCCCCTTTGGAGTAGTCTTATATTTAGGCCTCACACTGTTGTCACATCTAGAGTGGCTCTGATACCATTTGTAATAACCCGATCACACTACGTACCAATATTGTCCCCACTTTAGCTACTACTGACTGGGTGTAGGGTTTTGTTCTTAGTAAGACTCAAACTTGAGTTTTCCAAAAGTGTTCGACACTAGTAAGGCTTGTAAATGCTCATTTAGCCCATGCATCTCTCTAGTGTTAGACCGATGTGGGATATTACAATCCACCCCTTAGAACAGTCTTGTCCTCATAAGTTACACCGCCGTCACACCTTGAGCGGCTATGATATCATTTGTAACAACCCAGGTCCACTACGTACCGATATTGTCCCCACCTTAGCCACCACTAACTAGGTGTAAGGTTTTGTTCTTGGCAAGACTTGAACTTGAGTTTTTCAAAAGTGCTCGGCACAAGTAAGGCTCGCAATTGCTCATTTAGCCCAGGCATCGCTTTAGTGTTGAATCGATGTGGGATATTACAATAGGCTCGCAATTTGCTCATTTAGCCCAGGCATCGCTCTAGTGTCAGACCGATGTAGGATGTTACAATCCACCCCTTTGGAGTAGTCCTGTCCTCACGACTCACACCTCCACCACACCCATAGTGGCTCTAATACCAATTTGTAACAACCTGCGTGTTGGCAACCCTGCAAGTGTGCGGGATCGCAATAGTAATAACTGGTAGAGACTGGATATTGTCCTCAAGGAATGAAACTTTAGTCAATTATCTCAAATCCCAATATAATGTTAGCATTAACTTTTTTAAGGCACGTAACAGAGTTTAATTCATTTAATCTAGAACAAAATTCAAACAATTGAAAGTAATCAAAATTTGTTTCAAAAACTAAGTTGAATAATTGTCCAGGATATTAAATTCTTTGCTCTCACCTTCAATTTCTGTTCCAATTTAGTAAAATTCTATTGCTGTAGGTTCTAGCACTTGTCATTAAGGCCCTTTTCTAAGGCACCACAACATCTATCGATCTTGTTCCCCAATACCCTTTTTCGAGGTGCACAGTTATCAACCCAATGCTTTGCGAATAGTAATCACATGCAACCCCCTAAATAGTCGACAACCTTTCGATTAATCAACTAATCTAGGTTTATATTCTGAAAGTCTAACTAGTCAATTCCTCTTCCGAGTTAATTTAATGGTTTGAGATCATACTGTTCATGGCTAGTAAACATTAAGCATTAAACATAGACAATATAAAACAATGCATCAAAATTGATCAATTAGAATAAGAAATCTCAGGTTCATACATCAGAAATTCACATCCTAGACTTATAAATTGACTAGCTTGACATTGTAGTAAGTTCAAACATAAAAGAATAATGAATACAAGGTAACATACTCAAAACTTGATCCTTGATCTTCACTTCTTTGTGTTTCTCGCTCTTTTTCTCTATTCAGTCGTCAAACTTCTATTTTTGGAATCCAAAACAATAAACCCCTAATTTCCATTTCTATTTATAGGCCCACACTTAAAAAACCCTAAACAAAATTAAAAATACATTAATCAATCGTATCACCGATTGACCACGCTAATCCTCGTACATAGATTTTAGACTTTTATGCGAATCACAATCAACAAACAATAATCACTTTCCTTCGCAATGTGCATGTTTTGGTCACTACAGTCACTGGACCGATTACCGCAATAACCAGTATGATGTATCTTTTGGCAGTTTTCTAGCTTTCTCCAATTGCCTCGGTCATTCATTCCTGTACCATGGTAATTGGTCGCTCTTCCTTCTTTTTAGCCTTTCTTACCTTCTTGCGTGCTGTTATTTTCTATTTCGGTTCATTCTAAACCTGCATAGACACTCAAAACCTTTCTTGGACACTATATTCACATATAAAATGCTAGAAATAACATTAAATCATGTAAATATGCAATTCATCATGCAAATTATATATATGTAACGAAATATAAACAAATACACTTAATTCCCTATTAAACTAATTAAATTACACATAAAATACCTATAGTATAGTTAGTGTGCTATGCAACTAACAAATACCTCCAAACTTAGACTATTGTTCATCCCCGAATAAGGACTCTAATATAAACTGACACACCATACTATATAAAAGTAAATTCATTTTCATTCATCATTGTATCCTCAATCTTCCATTCCTCTAGTTTATGACTCATTAATAAATCCCTCGTATCATTCAGGTTGTCAAGATTTTCAATTCACCTTCCATTCTTCCTTTATAGGTGATTTGTAGTTGCCATTCCATTCACAGAAATCATCTCCTAATACTTAAATACACAAATCCTCTCAATTCTCTCCTCTTTCTATCTTTTACTCAGTTCAAACTCTTGTTAGAATTAGTGGTTTTTTCTTTAGGTTGTAATGTGGTTTGGCTCAAGGTATAGTGTAATAGGAATTTAAATCTGACTCAAGTGTACACTCATAGCAATAATAACAACATATTTTGTTTGATTTTTTTTTTCAATGTAGCTTGATCCATTTGTTCAATCCTTTATTTTCTTCAGTTCATGCTCACCACCTTGTTTTCATAGCTCTCCCAAACTTATTCAATTACATGTACTTCAAATTGTACCTACATGTACACTCATACAAAAGTAGAAGCTTCAACTTTCATTAACAATACTAAAATACTAAAGAAATAATTTTTTTCTTTTTTTTTCTTTCTTTTTTTATATTAATATCAAAAATAGAAACAAAAACAATATATATATATATATTTCAATTTCAACATCCCCTCCTTCTTTCATATTATCAGAATAGGCAGTATTACAACCATGAGTGCACACAAATAGGTTCAATAGAGATATTCATAAAAGGATAGAGTGTTTATTATAGACAATGTTTAAGTTCATAACAAGAAAACAAGCTACAAGGCTTAAAATTGACTACAAAGGATTATTAATATTAGGACTAGCCTTTAGGCTAGGACTCAAACAAAGATGGCCTGCCTCACTTCCCTCCTAAAGGCATTCCTAAGCAGTGTTTAATATAAATTTGATTATTTTAAGAGTCTATGAGAAATTCTTTCCACTTTTAGTTTGGTTTCCACTCATCACTTTTCTTAGTTTTCAAATTTTCAATTTACCTAAGACTACAGAGATCTGTCAAAGTCAAATTTTGAACAAACCAAGCACATAAATTGTTAGAACATACCTTAGTTCTTTGTTTCATCACACTAACAGAATTTTCAAAATCATAGGTCACTCAGTGAAAATTTTCAAATATATGGCATGGATCTAGCCAAAGTAACACCTATATGCTCTATATGCTCATGTCCTAAAGCTCATATGCTTATGTATCCACTCTAAATAACTAATCCTAATATCTAAATGTCATGAGAGAATTTCAATAATAACTATGTATGTGATATGCCCATTAATATATACAATTTAGAAGCATCAATGCACATAGAATATGTAAATACGAAGGAAAAACAAACCTAAAATTGAAGAAGATTTTATTTAATGCACACCCCCAAACTTAAATTGTGTCTTGTCCTCAAGAGCACATCTTCACTTTGACTCTCACAAGGAGGAAAGTATGCTAAAGTGCTCAGAACACCTACATATGTCACAAAGAAGACAAGTATGAGAGAATTATTAACTACAATGCATGCAATTTCTTTTTTAAGACTACTAAACTAAAATGCATTCATACCTAAGAAATTAAAATAAACCTTAACTGAAAAAATTAAAATAAATGAAAAAGATAAACATCAATGGGTTACCTCCCACTAAGTGCTACGTTTAATGTCGTTAGCTTGACGTGGATTTGGGTTAACCGAAGCCCAATTTGTTAATCTTGCTGAATACCTTGGCTTTCGGTGTAACACATCGCACACCAGACGCACCAAGACATACTAGGTGACTCAAGTTACTGTCCCCTCCCCTTAGGGTTTTCTCACCTTCGGGGAGTTTCAAACTTGAGACCTGGGGCATAAGTACCTAGATTTCACGAAACCTGCCACCATTGAGCTATTTTTTTTGTAACACACCGACACATCGGACACACTGGGACACACTGGGTGACTCAAGGTACTGTCCCCTCCCCTTGGGGTTTTCTCGCCTCCGTGGAGTTTCGAATTTGGGACTTGGGGCTTAAATACCCAGATTTCACGAACTCTATAGAGGTGAAAAACCCCAAGGGGAGGGGACAGTACCTTGAGTCACCTGGTGTGTCCGGTGTGTCTGGTGTGTCGATGTGTTACGTTCGATAACTCTTGATTCATAATATTCGGTGGCTGCTTATATTTTAGGATTTGATCTTGTGATTGCTTCAGAAGAATTTTTAGTGCATGAACAACATCCTACAATTCTTTCACAACATAGTTAGGCTTCCTATGTGCTTGTATGGCTTCCCTTTTAGCAGAATCAACATCTTTAACTTGAATATCAAGAGGTTTGGCTTTTCAATCTCTATCTTAAAGCCAACTACTACTTTCTTGCATACTCACACTTCAGTTTGGGAGCTTCAATGAGCGATAGAGGTTGAAGACAACTTGGCGTTCATTCAGTCTCAGTGTGAGCTCTCTTATGGCAACATTTATAAGGACTTGACTAGTGGTTAAGAATGGCCGCCCAAAAATAAATGGTATCTCCCCATCTTCTTCCATATCAAGAACTACAAAGTTAGCTGGGAAGATAAACTTATCCACCTTATCGAGCACATCTTCAATAATTCCTCGTGGATAAGTAACAACACGATCTGCAAGTTGAAGGGTAATGCTGGTTGGTTTGATCTCTGATAGGCCCAACTGTTGGTAAATTGAAAGTGGCATGAGATTTATATTGTCTCCTAGGTCACAAAGAGCTCTCTCAAATATTTTAGTGCCTATGCTGCATAGAATAGTAAAACTCCTTCGATCTTTTAGCTTCTGAGGCAGCTTTCTTTGTATTATTGCATTACACTCCTTTGTTAACTGCACAGTCTCATGATTTATCTGCTTCTTTTCAAACCTATGCAGAAAGGGTACTAGAGGAGGTTCAAGGTATTTGTTGCCTTGAATAGTGATGCGGGGATGTCTAAAGCTTCTTCTTTTCATCATCAATAGGTGCTAGATCACTTGGCTCTATGAGAACTAGCCCTTTAGAATGGATAGGCTCATCAACTAGCATAGGAGGGCTGGAGAGAATGGGTGGGCTCTGAATCTCTCTCTTACTTCTAGTAAATATGGCTTGGCAGCTTTCTTTAGGATTTACTCGAGTTGTACTCGAAAAAGAACTTCGCTACTAATTGGAGAATGCTTGGGCTATCTGTCCTATATGAATCTTAAGGTTCTTCACAATTGCATTCATGTTTCCCATTTGTATTTCCAAACCTGAGATTCTATTGTCATTCTGATCTATTCTTCTAGTTAATTCTTTAAAGAAACAGGTCTACATATTCATGATCATGTCTAGTTTGTCTTCCATTGATGGCTTCTTTTCAAATATGATCTGCTGGATGTTTTTGTTATTAGCATATGAGAAGTTATCATGCTAACAGATCCTTGGATGATAATATGGAGGAGTAATGTACCTATAACACCCCAACCCTCATATCTTTAAGCATTGGACAGGACCACCATTCTTTTGATAGTGGACTAAACCAAACGACGCATCGGGCCATTGTTACATTTACAAGTGACACACACTTGACTTTCTTTCTATTTCCATTATTTCATGCCTTAATTATATTTAATAGAACATAACTTAAATTTAAGAATTTAATAAGGCAATAGTATAGGAAATAACTGAAATTCATAAACTCAATTAATTAAATAAAATTGAGTACATAATTTGATCTTGAAGAAAAACTATTACAGCGAAAGATTCAAAACTTGGGCAACATGCCCTTACATAGAAATTAAAACTTTTTAAATAAAAGAACCTAACTAATTTTCATGGTCTTCATGTAAATCAATTACCTGAAAAATAGAAGGAAGGGGCGAGCACATAGCCCAATGAATCTTTCTAAACATCTAAATCATTATTTCAATTCAAACAAACTAAGCATATCAAATACTTTTGTACATTAGGCGATTCAAACAAATTTCTTGTTTATGGTTGACATTCGGACCTAAAGAGTTTAATCTCTGTGTTCCACATCGTAGGGAGAGAGAATGACAAATGGAAACTCAAACCCCAATATCTATGAAGTGGGATCACTATTGGAAACCCAGTTCAAAATCGTCAATGGTAAACCGACAAGCTGGGTCAGGGGGTGGAACACACACGATGACATTATGCAATCCATCATCGCACTGGTACATAGATTGAATCATTATTTAATCTTTTCTTAGTGATAAAACATAAAATATCGGATTAAACCATCGATGCAACATATACAAAGTATGAATCATTAAATATTTATTCATGGCACAATTCATTTATAACATGCATCAATATTCTTAATTTCTAAACATGCATAACATGTATATTCATGGCACATCAAATAAATAAAGCATGCATATTACAACATATATTCAATCAATCATCTTCAAAACATTATCACACATGCAAGACTTATTTAAATTAAAATAAAGAAGTAGGAGTTAGAAGTCACTTCCACCTTAAATGCGTCTCTTCTGTACACCTTTGATATCCGACAGAGTTCCGTTACTTCAAAGCTTTCAAACACTCAAGAACACTCAAGAACAGTTTAAGATTACTCAAAAACTGAGGGGATTGCCAAGAAAAAGGTTAGAGAGAGTCAAGAGGGACTAGTATGCTCTTGATTTGGGATGAACACAATGTGAGCATTAGGGGTCCTTTATATAGAGTTCAAAATAGTGTAGAATGGTAAGTTTTTGGTGTTCTCCTTGTAGGAAACTTGCCAATTATTCAAAATTTCGTGCCCCCCAAGCATAAAAAATAGCAAGTGCATTGGAATAATTTTTGGAATTTAGAAACCAAATTTTTGGATTTTTTTCGGATTTATTCAGATTTTCTCAATTAATTTCTTGTTTAATTTCGGAGCAATTAATTTGGCACGTTGATAATCCTTGATCGCAGCATTAGATCGCGATCAAGATTTTCAAATTTGTTGTGGATCGTCAGATTTCCTCAATTGTATCACAGATCAGGTGTCTTAGATCTCGTCCGTCAAATAAGCCTCGATTGCAGCACGGACGTCTGCGAACAACGAAATCTGCGTGGTTCGTTGATCAGCCTTGAGCGCTGTACCAAATCGCGATCAAGATTAACGAATTTGTAGTGGACCATTGATCAACCTCGAGCGCAGCACTGGATCGCGATTTAAAAAAAACGGCTTTGATTTTCACCGTTGGATGGTCCTCAAGTGCAACATCAGATCTTGAACACTGATCCGAGCCGCACGATTATCTTCGAGTGCATTGTCATTCGTGATCAAAGAATCGAATCTGAACCATTAGATGAGGCATATTGGTTCTGGGCTGTTGGATTTCAATGATTTGGTGCTCCTGGGCACTGTTTTGGGCTTTGATTGCATTCGTTGGATTGTGCATATTTGTTTTGGACTGTTGGATGCAGTTTCTAATTACCAAATTAGATTTTTAAGGTTGCTATTATCTGAAAATTGCCAATTACACACTTTTTAATTGATGTAAACATTGATTTTTGCACAAATCCTTCCATTTTATTGATTTTCTCTAATTCATTAATTTTGTACTTATTAGATTTTTTTTATTTCTTTAATATTTTCAATTAATAATCCCTATTTCTCTATATTTTTCATTTCATCATTTTCACATACATTTTATATTCCTTTTATTATTTGTGTAATTATACATTGATACTTATATAATCTTATACTTATTTTAGATAAAGATACAACATTTTTATTAAATTAAAATGTTATAAATTTACACATATTAATCATTATACATTCAATTTATTTATTTATTTCTACAATATGATATTATTTTAGCACCCACATATTATACATACTTATATCATATAATAATAATAATAATAATAATAATAATAATAATAATAATAATAATAATAATAATAATAATTATTATTATTATTTTTACCACCATAACAAATATTTTTTAACACTTGTACTAATCTAATATTCGCCTTTTATATTCACATATATCCGTGATTGTTATTAATTCTCGGATAGCAAGGTTTTTCAATTAATTTAATTTAATTAATTTCATACTTTAGAGTATACATAATTTATCTCTAAAAACGTTATAAATTTCTCAAAGCCGAATTACTTTATTTAATTTCGTTCATCGAATTTCGTACAAATCTTCGGGGTATTAAATTCTACCTCCCCTTAAATGAATTTCATCTTCGAAATTTTGATACATTTATTCGTGCGTTATTTCATTAGGTATTTCTGGTAAATGGGTTGATTTTGACTAATTTGATAAGCCTAAGGGCTTGAGTCTCTGTAACTATCTTGGTGACAACCTCTGGTATTTTCGAAGCTACATGGTTAAGAAATTTGGCTATCGTTTGCTAAATTTAGCAAGACTGTGTTTCATAAGTTGCGTCTCCTGATCAAGACGATGTCTAACCGTTTGATTCATTGTATTCGCATATGTTCCCTAAAGATCATTTCGTACATAACAGGCTCCTTGATTCTCACCTGTTTATTTTCTGACCTTAGATCGATTCTTAAGTAATTGTGACTTCTCCAAATGATCGAATGGGTCACTTTGGTAGGGAATACTTATCCATCACTGTTGGGTGATCTGCTTACTCTATCCATTCTAAGATATATAGATCATTTTGAGTCTTAGGGTATTCTCAGCATCTAACTTGAAGTCAGCATGCCTGTCCTATTCAATTTCCTCTATTAAGCTTGTGAGTCATTTGTCTTGCCTTTTGTTCATCCCTGAGTTGATGCTATAGGTCCGATGGCAGGACTTGCTATAGAGATAGGCTTGTCTTTCATTTAGGGTCATACCTAGCCCTAAGTTTTCAATCTATTTGAGGGTAAAAGTTTCTTTGTCACTTCCTGCCATATGGCAGGTTCTAGGGTTACTACTCACACTTTCTATTCCCATACTTTCTATTTTTTGATATTCAAAATGTAATGACAAGAATTCTTAAGGGAAAATTTTCATTAATAGAGATAATTGGTACAAAACCTTATTTCAACTCAAAATTCATAAATATAACAATCTAAAGGTCTCCCTAGTACTGCTCATATTCAAAATTAGTTCATTTGTACTAATATTGGACTATGAGGGTTTCTATTGGGGTCTTGATCTTCCTGAGCTTCAACAACCAACATTCTAGCCTAGTTCTCACCATAACCCTTATAGTCTTGAGGCTAAGGAGCCCGAGCAGGTGCAGTTGGACAATTTCTGGCAAAATGACCCCTTTGTTTGCACACATATCATAACCCTTGCCTCTTAGCCTGCTTCTTTTGTTCTTTTTTAATTTGGTGAGTTTGTTTCTGTTTCTTGCTTTCCTTTCTCATCTTTTGATCATTTTGTGGTGTCTTGTTTTTATTCTTTACAGATCGTTTGAAGTGGATATCCTTTTTGATTGAATTAATCTCAACTGTCGTTCCTTTGGACATGGTTAGTCTTAGAAGAATGACTAGTTCATTGATTCCCATTCTTAGTTCATTCTGAACCTCAGGCTGTGACTGTAGAGTCCTCATCACTTGCTCGACCACGTGTCGAGTGATTTCTGCTATTAGCTCTGGTGATAGGACAGAAGCTGCTGCCACATCTACCCCTTGGTTACTTTGATTAGGTGTATTGGTGTTTTCTTGGATTTTTCCATTATCTACAAGCCAAAGCCACTTTCGTATCCCACAAGGTATCATAGAAGTTTCAATTAGGTCATTTATCTAGGGTACTCACCCATCTTTTCTTATCCTCGGGATACTAAATGCTTTTCTAGACTTGAGAAATGGTCATCTTTCCTACATCATATGTTGTATCCGTTTTCTCAAGTTTTCGTTCTGTTTGTACTACCATGACTCTAGATTCATGTCTCTAGGTTCTCGATTTGTTCAGTGGCCTAAAGGTTTTTCTTCTAGGTTCTTTCCATGCATGGGTACAGAATTTGGTCTCAAAGCAATAAATGGTACAACATGCATATCACACAATCACGCTAGTACAACAAGGTTTCAAGCTTCCACCTAAGTTTTCAGGTTCAAGCGTCCCATACCATTCTACCCCTTCCACTTAGGTTTTCACCCAGATGAGAGCCGCACCCAAACAATTTCGTAAATGTCTCGATAACTTAGGTTTCCGAGCCCACTATACTCCATCGTCCCATACTAGCGAGTATAGAGAAACCCATTCTGCCAAAGTTACTGATCATTCACCACACATGGTCCATCATTCTCCAAGTCCAAACTTCCTCCATACTCCCGAATTCCTATGCATCCCATACTACATAGAAACCGAAAGATACAGAAGCTTCCTAGTTTCGTGTCTTGATCAAACAATTTTCTATTTTCACACAAGTTCTCGTCTCTAGCCTATGCCTTAGAGATTTATGCTTTTGATCCACTATTCCACCCCTGGCTACACCACGTTTCTACCTAGAGTCTTTTTCTAGACCTAGGGTTCAATCTGGTTGACTCATAACCTTTGTCTAGTCAAGATACCGTATTTGGCATCTTTTCGACTTCTATTCACTTTCTTGCCCTAATTTTCCACCTTTTAACTTTTTCTATTATAAAAAATAAGAGTGTTCTTCAACTCCGACTACTCATATGAGCTGGCTGGACAACCTCCAGATCGGGCGACGACACCGAAGTCTGCTTAGCAACCGCACTTTCTAGGGCGGGATAACCTACCTCTCTTTCAATGTTTAGCTTTACTCGGGACAAGGCTTATCCACCATCAGCTCAACTTGTAGTCTTTGTATCTAAAAAAAACATTTCAAAAATATATACTTCCTTTTTGAAAACACTTTCTAAAACATCTTTCAAGTTCAAAAATAGAAGGTAGGGCATTCAAGATTCAATTTAATTTCAAGTGAAACCCTAATTTCAGTTTCTAATTCTTGTGAAGCAACTAATGTTTGACTTTCTAATTCTAGTCCAAGGCATTCAATTCAATTCAAAGTGAAATTCTAATTTGAGTTCGTAATTCTAGTCAAACAACCATTGATTGACTTTCTAATTCTTGCCCAATACATCTACTGACTGAGCTCTGATACCACCTTTGTAACACCCCAACCCCCCGTATCTTTAAGCATTGGACAGGACCACCATTCTTTTAACAGTGGACTAAATCAAACGGCAGGTCGGGTCGGTGTTACATTTACAAGTGACACACACTTGACTTTTTTCTATTTCAATTATTTCATGCCTTGATTATATTTAACAGAACATAACTTAAATTTAAGAATTTAATAAGACAATAGTAAAGAAAATAACTAAAATTCATAAACTCAATTAATTAAATAAAATTGAGTACGTAATTTGATCTTGAAGAAAAACTATTACAGCGGAAGATTCAAAACTTGAGCAACATGCCCTTACATAGAAATTAAAACTTTTTAAATAAAAGAACCTAACAAATATTCATGGTCTTCATGTAATCAATTACCTGAAAAATAGAAGGAAGGGGTGAGCACATAGCCCAGTGGATCTTTCTAAACATCTAAATCATTATTTCAATTCAAACAAACCAAGCATATCAAACACTTTTGTACCTTAGGCGATTCAAACAAATTTCTTGTTTATGGTTGACATTCACACCGAAAGAGTTTAATCTCTGTGTTCTACATCGTAGGGAGAGAGAATGACAAATGGAAACTCAAACTAATATCTATGAAGTGGGATCACTCTTGGAAACCCAGTTCAAAATCGTCAGTGGTAAATCGGCAAGCCAAGTCGAGGGGTGGAACACACACGATGACACTATGCAGTCCATCATCGCGCCGGTATGTAGGTTGAATCATTATTTAATCTTTTCTTAGTGATAAGACACACAATATCGGATTAAACCATCGATGCAACATATACAAACATGAATCATTAAATATTTATTCATGGCACAATTCATTTATAACATGCATCAATATTCTTAATTTCTAAACATGCATAACATGTATATTCATGGCACATCAAATAAATAGTGCATGCATATTACAACATATATTCAATCAATCATCTTCAAAACATTATCACACATGCAAGACTTATTCAAATTAAAATAAAGAAGTAGGAGTTAGAATTCACTTCCACCTTAAATGCGTCTCTTCTGTACACCTCTGATATCCGATAGAGTTCCGTTACTTCAAAGCTTCCAAACATTCAAGAACACTCAAGAACACTGAAGAACAGTTCAGGATTACTCAAGAACTAAGGGGGTTGCCAAGAAGAAGGCTAGAGAGAGTCAAGAGGGACTAGTATGCTCTTGATTTGGGATGAACACAATGTGAGCATTAGGGATCCTTTATATAGAGTTCAAAATAATGTAGAGTGGTAAGTTTTTAGTGTTTTCCTTGTAGGAAACTTGTCAATTATTCAAAATTTCGTGCCTCCCAAGCATAGAAAAAATAGCAAGTGCATTGAAATAATTTTTGGAATTTAGAAACCAAATTTTTGAATTTTTTGGATTTTTCGGTTAATTTCTCGTTTAATTTCAGAGCAATTAATCTGGCATGTTGATATTCTTTGATCGCAGCATCAGATCGCGATCAAAATTTTTGAATTTCCTGTGGATCGTTAGATTTCCTCGATCATAGCACAAATCAGGTGCCTCAGATCTCGTCCGTCATATAAGCCTCGATTGCAGCATGGACGTTTGTGATCAACAAAATCGGCGTGGTTCGTTGATCAGCCTCGAGCGTAGTACTAAATCACGATCAAGATTAACGAACTCGTTGTGGACCGTTGATCAACCTCGAGCGCAATACTAAATTGCGATCTAGATTAACGAATTCATTGTGGACCATTGATCAACCTCAAACCGAGCACTGGATCGCGATTTAAAAAAAATGACTTTGATCTTCACCGCTGGATGGTCCTCGAGTGCAGCATCAGATCTTGAACACTGATCCGGGCCGCATGATTATCCTCGAGTGCAGTGTCATTCGCGATGAAAGAATCGAATCTGAACCATTAGATGAGGCAGATCATTTATGGCCGTTGGATTTCAGTGATTCGGTGCTCCTGGGCGCTGTTTTGGGCTTCGATTTCATTTGTTGGATTGTGCAGACTTGTTTTGGACCGTTGGATGCAGTTTTTCTAATTACCAAATTTGATTTTTAAGGTGGCTATTATCCGAAAATTGCCAATTATACACTTTCTAATTAATGTAAACATTGATTTTTGCACAAATCCTTCAATTTTATTGATTTTCTAATATTCTCCCCTTTCTAATTCTTTAATTTTATATTTATTATATATTTTTTTTATTTCTTTAATATTTCTAATTAATAATCCATATTTCTCTATATTTTCATTTTATTATTTTCACATACATTTTATATTCCTTTTATTATTTATGTAATTATAAATTGATAATTATATAATCTTATACTTATTTTAGATAAATATACAACATTTAATTAAATAAAAATGTTATAAATTTACACATATTAATCTTTATACATTCAATTTATTTATTTATTTCTATAATATGATATTATTTTAGCACCCACATATTATTCATACTTATATCATACAATAATAATAATAATATTATTATTTTTACCACCATAACAAATATTTTTAAACACTTGTCTTAATCTAATATTCGCCTTTTATATTCACATATATCCGTGATTGTTATTAATTCTCGGATAGCAAGATTTTTCAATTAATTTAATTTAATTAATTTCATACTGTAATACCCCAGAATTTTGTCAAATAATTTAAAATAAATAAAATAAGTTAAGTAAATTTATTTCAAAAACTTTAAGAAATTTTTGAGTGCAAATTGTGCGTTAGCACATGAAAAATAAAATATATTATAGATATAATATAAAATAGGCAAATAAGGCCTTAAATTGATAATTAAATGAAAATTGCAATTTAGTAGAGTTAATTATGAAATTTAAAGAGTTGCTTAAGAAATAAATAGAAATAAAGTATATATACACATATGGGTTAATTTGTGTATGAATAAGGTGTGTGTTAGCATAATAAATGTTAATACTACATATTATAGAAATATATATTAGAAAAATTATATAATTAAATAAAAATGTAGTGTACGTGTATTTACTAAAAATAAATAAAACATCTTATAAATATCAATTTATAATTACATAAATGATTATCTGAAAATGAAATATGAAATAAATAAAAATACATGGAAATAAAAAATGTAGATTATTTAATTGTTGACATTAAAGATATTAAAGAAATAGAAAAATATCTAATACATACAAAAATAAAGAATTAAAAAGGGAAAAATTAGCAAAATAGAAAGATATGTGTAATAGAACATATCTACACAAATTAGGAAGTAGAATTGAGTTTATAATTGGCAAAACTCAGATAATAGAAGCTTTAGAAGTTGATTTTGATAATAGAAACTACATCCAACGGCCAGGATCGAGTAATCATCACGATCTGCAATCCAACGACCCAAATCAAGATCATATTGAACGCCTTGGAACACCGGATCACCACAGATCGGACGGTCTGCAATCAACATGATCAATCCAACGGTCTAGATCGAGGTGCTCTGAGATAATTGCGAACGAACACTACGATCAAGGAAATCGGACGGACCGGATGCATTTCGTTGATCGATTTCGCGATCTGCTGTGCTGAGCTCGAGGAAATCGGACGATGCAGACGTAGTTTGTTGATTGCAAACAGGGAGGCACTCGAGAACGATCCAACGGCCGAGATCTCATCCGCCTGATCCAACAGTCAACGTTGCATGCGCCAAAATGAGTTCGCGATCTAGTGCTACGATCGAGGCGTATTCGACGACCCAGATAAGCGAATTCGATCCATCGCAAACCGAACGCTGTGATCGATGCAAATTGAACGACCTAGATTTATGCATCTCTATCGATCGAAGATCCGACACCGTGCTAGAGGAAGATTCAACCACCCAGATGCAAACCGCCCAATCCGAGATACGCGTGCGTGATTCGAGGAAAATATGACGGTTCTGATCCAATGCTCTGAAAATAATAACCGAAAATTTTGAAAAAATCCGACTAAATACTTTAAAAATTTGAAAAAATTAGTTTCTAAATTCTCAAAAATTTCCAAAAAATTACTTGCTAATCTCCTATGCTTGGGGGCACAAAATTTTGAAGAATTGACAAGTTTTCCACAAGATGACACCCCAAACTTGTCATTCTCTACCCTTTTGAACTCTCTATAAATACCCCCCATGCTCACAATTCTTCTCATATCAAGAAACAAGAGTTGAATTGTCATCTTATTCTCTAAGCCTTCTTCTTGGCAATCCCCTCAGTTCTTGAGTGTTCTTGAAAGTTCTTGAGTGTTTGGAAGCCTTAAAGTAACGGAACTCTGCTGGATTTCAGAGGTGTGCAAAAGAGACATTTTAAGGTGGAAGTGACTTCTAACCTCTACTTCTTTATTTTAATTTGAATAAGTCTTGCATGTGTGATAATGTTTTGAAGATGATTGATTGAATATATGTTTTAATGTGCATGCTTTATTTATTTGATGTGCCATGAATATACATGTTATGCATGTTTAGGAATTAAGAATACTGATGCATGTTATACATAAATTGTGCCATGAATAAATATTTAATGATTCATGTTTTGTATTTGTCGCATCGATGGTTTAATCCAATATTGTGTGTTTTATCACTAAGAAAAGATTAAATAATGATTCAATCCACGTACCAGTGTGATGATGGACTGCATAGTGTCATCGTGTGTGTCCCACCCCCCGACCCGGCTTGCTGGTTTACCATTGACAATTTTGAACTGGGTTTCCAAGAATGATCCCAATTCATAGATATTGGGTTTGTGTTTTGGTTTGTCATTCTCTCTCCCTACGATGTGGAACACAGAGATTAAACTCTTTCGGTCCGAATGTCAACTATAAATAAGAAATTTGTTTGAATCGCCTAATGAACAAAAGCGTTTGATATGCTTGGTTTGTTTGACTTGAAATAATGATTTAGATGTTTAGAAAGATCCACTGGGCTATGTGCTCACCCCTTCCTTCTATTTTTAAGGTAATTGATTTACATGAAGACCATGAATATTAGTTAGGTTCTTTTTATTTAAAAAGTTTTTATTTTCTATGTAAGGGCATGTTGCCCAAGTTTTGAATCTTCTGCTGTAATAATTTTCTTCAAGTTCAAATTATGTACTCAATATTATTTAATTAATTGAATTTATGAATTTCAGTTATTTCTAGTATTATTGCCTTATTAAATTTTTGAATTTAAGCTATGTACTGTTAAATATAATCAAGGCATGAAATAATTGAAATAGAAAGAAAGTCAAGTGTGTGTCACTTGTAAAGTAACACTGGCCTGGCCCGCCGTTTGGTTTAACCCACCATCAAGAGAATGGTGGGCATGTTCAATGCTTAAAGATACGGGGGTTGGGGTGTTACACATACTTTAGAGTATACACAATTTATCTCTAAAAACGTTATAAATTTCTCAAAGCTTAATTACTTTATTTAATTTTGTTCATTGAATTTCGTACAAATCTTCGGGGTGTTACAATACCCCTGTTGCTGCCCTTGATAATTATTGAACTGGATCATTGCATTCAGCTGCTCTATAGATGCTTTATGATGAGTGATGCCTTGCGAGCTTTAACTATAGCCAAAATAGATTGATTCTGTTGTGGCTGAAATTGGCCATTACCAAATTTCTCAGTCAATGAATTCATCTCGTGGGTCATAGAAGCTATCTATGCTTGAAGAGTTGTAACTTCATCAACCTCATGTACTCCACCTCTTTTTATTGAGCTTCTTTCTGTACCATAGCCATAAGCATTGGCTGCCATATCTTTAATGAGGTGTGTGGCTTTTGTAGTGGACTTTCCCCTCAAAGATCTTCCAACTACTGAATCTACCAAGGCTTTAGTAGGTGGTGTCAAACTACTGTAAAACATCTGAATTTGAAGCCATGGGAGATAACCATGTTGTGGGCATCTTCTTGGTAAGTCCTTGAACCTCTCCCAAGCTTCATAGAAGGATTCAAAGTAAGGCTACTTGAAGGAACCGATTTCACCCCTAAGTTGGTGAACCTTTGCTGGGTGAAGTACTTTTGTAAATATTTTTGACCCATCTCTTCCCAAGTGGTGATGCTACCTAGTAAGAGTGTTTGCAACCATGTCCTCGCTTTGCCCCTCGAGGAGAAAGGAAAAGCCTCAAACTCAATTGATCCTCAGTCACACCATTCATTTTTACAGTATCACGGATCTCCATGAATGAGTTCAAATTTGCCATAGGATCCTCAGTAGCCATATGTAATACCCTAGAATTTTGTCAAATAATTAAAAATAAATAAGTTTAATGAAATTGAATGAAATAAGTTAAGTGAATTAATTTTGAAGATTTTAAGAAATTTTTGGGTGCAAATTATGGGTTGATAAAAGAAAAATAATATGTTATGGAGATATAATAAAATAAGAATTTTAGTGCAAAAATCGAACATATTTCGATATAGAAAAGTTACCCAAAAATAAAAAAATAATATGAAATATTAGAAATATTGAGGTATAGAAATGTATAAGAGAAATAAAAATAAGAAACCTTATTAAAAAATTTATTATATATTAATTTCAAGAAAATTGGTTAATTCACATAGTCACACAAGAAATAGAAAATTGACAAAAAAATAGCAATATGTATAAAATAAAATAGGCAAATAAAACATTAATTTGATATTTAAATATAAATGTCAAATAAGTAGAATTAATTATTAAAAAATGACTTCAGTAGGTCTTTGAAAAAAATAAAAATAAGTAAAAAAAATTAAGGAATTACTTTTATTTATAAAAGAAATATTTAAAAATAAAAATAAAAATAATAGTGTAAAAATATAAGATGAAAATAAGAAATCTTATTCCAAGGTTTATTAAATTTATTAGAGAAAGATTAGTAGGATTATTTAGTACATTAAATAATTAGTAAATTTATTTAATAATTTAAATGATATTATTGAATGCAAGAAAATTAATAAGTTTATATAATACATCAAATAATCAGTAAGTGTAATTCATATATTAAAATATACTATGTGAAAACTTAGGCGTAATTTATTGTATAGCTTAATTGAATATATATATATATATTAAAGAAAATAGAAATAAAAATTTTTTTAAATTTTTTAGTCAAATTAATTAATAAAACCTGATTAGCAAATTATATATTTATCGGTTACAAAAGTAAAAGTGAGAAATATTATTAATCAGTTATTTAAATAAATTATCTAATTAGCTAGTTGATTTGGATTTAATACATCACAAAAAAAGAGAAAATGGAAACAAAATATATAGAATTTACAATTTAATTATACAATTGAAATAATATAAAAATATAAATTGGAGATTGAAATTTTTTTAAAAAATTTGGATAATATAAATAATAAAAAAATTCAAATACTGAAAATAAGAAAAAATCTGAAAATAAAAATATAGAAGTGTTAGTAAGTTTATATTATAGATATAGGTTGAAAAAAAATTTAGCAATATATGGATTGCAAAAATTAGCAATTAAATATGTATATAGATATGGTTTATATTAGTAAAATATAGTGAGTAAAAAAAAATAAAACAAAACAAAATATGGGCACACCGTCCGAAATAGATATATATGCATTGCTTTAAAAAAATAATAAAATAAAAAAATGTGGCACACCGAACGAAAAGAAAAGAAAAAAATAAAAATATAACAAAATAAAAATTTAGTGGCACACTGCTTGAAAAGAAAATCAAAATAAAAAAATCAAGAGAAAATTGATCTTGATTTTGATCAAGCCAAAATAATAATAATAATAAATTCTAAATACTTAATCTTGCTAATTTATATGCAAGAAAAAAATTAGAAAGTTGCCTTTGGACTTGCCACTCAAAGTTACTAAATTTCTCTCTCCTAAACTCTGTATAAAGGACCCTAGTGCTCTCATTCTTTTCATCCCCAATTAAGAGCATACTAGTCCCTCTTGACTCTCTTTGACCTTCTTCTTGGCAATCCCCTCAGGTCTTGAATGATCTTAAACTGTTCTTGAGTATTCTTGAGTGTTTGGAAACCTTGAAGTAACAGAACTCTACTGGATTTCAGGGTGTGCAGAAGAGACTTATTTAAGGTGGAAATGATTTTTCTAACAACCTTTTTTTCTTAATCAAATTGCTAGCATGTTCATTGTTTGTTTGGTTTTTGAAATTAAAATAATTTCAATTCTAGCATTCTAAAACATATTTCAATTTCATATTCGATTCTTGTTCGAATTTATGCATTCATAGTGATTGTGCCATATTTAGTATCATGCTTAGGTTTTATTTCAAGGAATGATGTATGATTATGGATGTTCCATGATTTGATTTCCATAATGCTTATATTCTAAATTTTATTGATCTTAATCTCATATTTTAAAGTTTAATTGATGATTCAAGAATTAATAAAAGAAGATGGTGAAAATAATCATGTACCATCATAGTAAACATGTGAGTTACTATGGATGTTCTTTTTATATGATTAGTTCATATGGTTTTTAAGACCAAAGTACTTGGTTGGTGGGTAAGTTCCTTTGAAGTCTAAGAGTCCAATGAAATTGGCTAAGAAAAGCTATATTTCACTCTAAGGAGGTACTTTGTTAAAAACATCAAGGGCTTAAAAATCCTTTTGGTCTAAAATCTCAACTTTAAACAAAAATATTGTTCGCCTAATGTATGCAAATGTTTGAAATATGAATGTGTTATTGGTTTGAATTTGAAAAAATAGTTGTTTGAAAAAGATCCACTGAGCTTTGTGCTTACCCTTTCCTCTTCTTTTTCAGGAAATTAAATTATGAAGATCATCAAATTTAGATTTTAGCAAGTTTCTATTTTTTTTAAAGTTTTCTTTTAATGTAAGGGCATATTGCTCAATTTTGAATAAGTCTTCCATTGAAATTTTATTTTTTTTATAGAGGTTATGAATTTCTTTTGATCAACAATGTAATAGTTTACATTATAAAGTTATGTACTTTTTTTATGAATAAAGAAGTTGAATTTTTCTTTATCTTTAATTGCCTTGATTTTATTGAATGTAAATTGTATTCTTGAATTTACTCTAAGGCATGAGGTATTAAAAAATAGAAAGTCAAGTGTGTGTCACTTGTAAAGTAACACCGGCCCAACCCGCCAAATGGTTAATTCCACTGTCAAAAAATGGTGGTTATATCCATTGCTCAATGAATGTGGGGGTTGGGGTGTTACACCATACCCCCAAACTATTGTTGTTGTACCATTGTAATTAGAGAGGGCTTCAACTTGAAGTTGTTGGCATTAATTGGAGTGCGAGCAATTTTGGAGTAATTATTATTTAGCACGAGCTTGGAAAAATCCTAGAGTGGTGCTTCCCCGTTAGTGCCAATTGCAGATCTACTACTCTTAGTCATATCAGATCTATGGCTTCGAGCTTTTAATTGAATTTGCTTGATTGTCTTAAAGTCTGGATCGTTTAACCCAAGAAAATTTATGTTCATCCAAGACTTGAAACACCATAAGCAAACCAAAAAGATCAAGGGTAGCCAAAGAAGTTAAAAAGAAAAGAAAAACAATCAAATAAAAATAAAAATTTTGCCTTAATTAAAATTAAACCAAGTTAAACTGGTTTTAAGATGATTAACATCATTCCCCAGCAACCGCCAAAAACTTGTTGGCAACCCCACAAGTATGGGATCGCAGTAGTAATAATTGGTGGAGATTGGATATCGTCCCCAAGGAACAAAACTTTAGTCAATTATCTCAAATCCCAATCTAACGTTAGCATTCACTTTATTGAGGCACGTAACAGAGTTTAATTCATTTAATCTAAAACAAAATTCAAACTATTGAAAGCAATAAAAATCTATTTCAAAAACTAAGTTGAATAATTACCTAGGATAGTAAATTTTTTTTCTCTCTCACCTTCAATTTCTATTCTAATTTAGTAAAATTCTATTGTTGTAAGTTCTAGCACTTGTCATTAAGGCCCTCTTTCGAAGCATCACAATATCTATCAGTTTTGTTCCCTAATACCCTCTTCCAAGGCACGCAGTTAACAATCCAATGATTTGTGAATAGTAATCACGTGCAACCCCCTAAATAGTCGACAACTTTCCGATTAATCAACTAATCTAGGTTTATATTTTGAGAGTCTAACCATTCAATTCCTCTTTCGAGTTAATTTAATGGTTTGAGATTATAATGTTCATGGATAGTAAACATTAAGCATTAAACATACACAATATAAAACAATGCATCAAAATTGATTAATTACAATAAGAAATCTCAGGTTCATACATCAGAAATTCACATCCTAGACTTATAAATTGACTAGCCTGACATTGTAGTAAGTTCAAACATCAAAGAATAATGAATACAAGGTAACATACTCAAAACTTGATCATTAATCTTTACTTCCTTGTGTTTCTTCCTTTTTTCTCTGTTCAGCCATCAAACTTCTATTTTTGGAATCTAGAATAATAAACCCCTAATCTCCGTTTATATTTATATGCCCACACTTAAAAAACCCTAAACAAAATTACAAATACAGTAATTAATCATATTATTGTAGTCAATGACCACAGTAATCCTTGTACATGGATTTCAGACTTTTTTGAGAACCGTGGTTAACAGACGGTAATCACTTTCCTTCATAATATGCATGTTCTGGTCACCGCGGTTACTAGACTGATTACCACAGTAACCAATGTGATGTATCTTTTCATGATTTTCTAGCTTCTTTCCAATTACCTTGGTCATTCATTCCTGTATCGTGGTAATTGGTTGCTCTTCCTTATTTTTAGCCTTTCTTTGCTTCTTGAGTGCTATTAATTTCTATTCTAGTTCATTTCAAACTTGCATAGACACTCAAAACCTTTTTCGGACATTATATTTACATAAAAAATGCCAAGAATAACATTAAATCATGCTAATATGCAACTAATCATGCAATAATGCTCTAAATGTATATGTAACTAAATGTATATGTAACTAAATGTA
>JAJIYU010001778.1:0-34332 GCA_030144865.1 Tinospora cordifolia
TATATATATATATATATATATATATATATATATATATGTATATATATATATATATATATATATATATATCATGTTTGAAGCTGATTGACCAACTCTCAGTCGACAAGATCCTCTGAACTATATTAGAAATTAAATGAATGCAACAGCAATTCTGATTTTGGGTCATTGACATCCCAACCACCTAAAACATAACTGTACCAAATTATTAAAAAAAAATCATAGAACTAATGTAAATATAAAATAACAGTGCCAGTAATAACAACAATAATAATTTATTTTCCAATTTTTTTTTTATTATTATAGGGATGGATTTATTTGCACCTATCCTACCTAGATGCCATTCCATTTGGTTCCTTACTGGGATAATTCTATTATATTATGATGTCCATAATAATGTGTGGTGTGGGCTCACACCTGCCGATGTGTTGGAGTAATTTATGACACAACGAAAGGTCATGCATGTTCCTCCACGTCTCTGCTCTATTTTGTATATTTTTTCACCTATATATATATATATATATATATATAAGTGCTAAATTCATTATTATAGTTGTTGGTGCTAAATTATATATAAACTACAACTATAGTAATCACTTTAATATTTTTCTTATTCTATAATGCATTGTTCAAACTTAATTAAAACTTAATATCTCAATCATATATATATATATATATATATATATATATATATTTAATGATGATGTTTAACTTTTCTTTAAAATATTTTAGAGATGCATATGTATTTCTTTCTATTTTTCTTTTTTAATGGTATATTTTCAGGCTAATTGGACATGCACCTTAAGACTAATCACAATTTAAACTACTATAAGTCTCTAAATGGGAAAAAAAAATTACATAATTTTCTTTATACTCAAGGTTTGAGCTCAAAATCTTTGGTAAATAATAATTTAATTTCATTCACTCAGCCCAACTAACTTGATAGATGCATATGTATTTGAAAAGGCACAAATAGGTGCCTCATAAAAACATTAAAAAAACTTATATGTTAGTGTCAAAAAATAACATTAAAATCTAAAAAATGTATTCAAATACTTGTTACATTTGCATTTATTTATATAATTTCAGCTTTTACAGCTATTGAACGAAAGAAGAATGCATGTCTTGACCTTACCATTGTAAGAATTCTTAATTTATGAGTTGTAGGAAGAGACTTATGTCACAATATATAGAGACTAAAGTAAGCGTTGGAGTCAAAGCTGACATTAAATATTACAAACTAACTTATTATACTCCTAAGTACCTAAAGATTATGATAAATTAACCCCTCTTAAATTATAATTTTGAGCAATTATTAGGTGATATGCATATGCATTTTTGAGGATTATATAAACAAAATGAACAAAGGAATAAGAAATGAAATTCCATCTAATTTATTAAACTAAAGAATTTCTTTTAATATATACTTGTATGACATTTTGACTCATAAGCATGCAAGCATATAGCTATAAAGGGAAAAAAAAGAACTTTTTTTTTTATTTCAAGAAAAAAAAATGCCCACTTTCCCATCAAATGTCAAACAACATTAAAAAAAAAGGGTAGAAGAAGAAGAACTTGATCAAGAAGTAGAAATAAAAATAACAGAAAAAGAAAAGAAAGAAAGAAAAAAAGAGAACTTGTTTCATAATTATATCACTTCAAGTCTCTTAATGGGACCCAACAAGATCAAATTTTTTTAATTATTTCCTTCTCCCATGTCTAATTCATGAACTGGGTCGTCCTTGATCTTGCTTCGTTTGTAACGGGTAACAGTTGTTGTCCTCCACAATCTAGAAATAATACAAATAGAATAAAAGTCCTTAAGAATTAGAATTTCTAAGTTTCGACTCAGTAATTTGCAGCGAAATTGATTGATTGGTGCAGAAGTAGCGAGAGAATCGGACGAATCGACGCGCCTGAAAATCCTAAATTCTCTCTCTTTCTCTTTTGTTTTTTGTTCTTTGTTTTTAATTATTATTGGGTTTGAAGAAAAAGAAGGGGGGGTGAGACTTGAGAGAATGTCACACCGCACAGAGATGAGATGGAACGGAACCTTCCGCTTTATTAGCTAACTTTATAGAATTCGGAAAGAGAGGTGGAATCTGATGATGACGGTGACGATGATGAATGGTTGTGCTTGCTTTTTTTTTTGTTTGTTTTTTGTTTTTTTTTTCTGCCCTCCTCTTTGGTATTGTTTCGTGTTGACCAGTCTTCTTCTTCCTTTTTGGCGTTGGAGGTCGTGAAAGAGATTTCACAGTATTCTTCTTCTTCTTCTTGGTATTCACTCATCTTCGCTTCTCTAGGTTTTCCGAATAACGACAAAGTAAAAAGTTAGCATCGGAAGCTATGTTGGCGTTTGTTAATGGTGGTGGAGGTGGCGGTGGTGGTGAAAGTGGTGCTGGTGGTGCGGCGGAGATGGAGAAGGAATTTGAGTCGAAGGTTCGAGTTCAGAACCCTACTGTGGTGGTTTCAGTGCCGCGTTCGAAGAGTTTCGTGTTCAGGGCACCTCAGGAGAGTTTCACCATCAATGATTTCCAATTGGGCAAGATCTATGGCGTTGGTTCTTATTCCAAGGTTCCTCCTTTTTTTTGGAAAAAAAAATATATGTTTTAATCTTTCCTTTATGACGATGAATGATATTTTTTGTTTCAAATCAATTAGCGTTTCTTCTGATTTCTTGAGAAGATGTGCTGTTCGATCTGATCTGGAGCTTGTGATCTCGGTTCTTGCTAATAGCTGGGTTGTTTAATATATTTTGTTTCAAATTAATGTTAAAAACCAGTCTTTTGGAAGAACAATCCTGAACTGTTGCATTAACATCCTCCTTAACACAGGGAACTCATCTTCTTCTTCTTCTTCTTCCGGTTGGAACAAGAAATTCTTAATTGGCAAAGCATTTTTTATTTTTATCTGGAGTATGTTTGATGGTATATCATAGAGCTACTTTGTTTGAGCTCTCTATCATCATTATTATTATGCTGTTGTTAGCCAAGTATGACTGTTTATGCAAATGAACAAAATCTTGAGCCATTTGGAATTTAATGAACAATGGCGAGAGAGAGAGAGAGAGAGATTCTGTCTTGTATTGCCATTTGTAATTTCTCTTTTGGTTATCCTTGTTCTGTTAATTTCTCGTTTCTTGATTATATTTTTGTTCTACAAGTTTGGGTACCTCTGTTTTTATTATTATTTTTATTTTTTACATTTTCAAGTAAAATGAATGCTCCATGAATACAGTACTTGGGGAAAGAATAAATTGGTTTCAGTTTATGTTTAGAAATCCAGATCTAGCTTCTTTTTACCCCTGTAGGATGAATTTTATGAAGCACACTTTGGATCAAGTCTTTCTCATCACCAGTTTATCAGCACTTTGTTACTTAGTATTATCCTCTAAGATTGTGTGATCGTTCTAATTAGGTTGTGAGGGCGAAGAAGAAGGATACAGGACATGTATATGCCTTGAAGATTATGGACAAAAAGTTCATAACGAAAGAAAATAAAACATCTTATGTGAAATTGGAGCGAGTTGTACTTGACCAATTGGATCATCCAGGCATTGTCCAGTTATTTTTCACATTTCAAGACTCCTGTTCTCTGTGTAGGTATTTCTGGTTTTGTTTAACATAGATGTAATGCTTTGAAACCTTATTTTCCTTGTTTTGCAATCTATAAAACTTCTCACTTTGTGTTTTCTTGTCGTGTGAAGATATGGCTCTTGAATCTTGTGAAGGTGGAGAACTTTTTGATCAAATTACCAGGGTACATTAGCTTTGAACAATTGCATTATGTCACTGTTCCATGATTTAATGCTTTCAAGCTGATAACTCTATATGTCATTTTTTTTTCTTATGTTTGTATCTGCAGAAGGGCCGTTTATCTGAGGGTGAAGCTCGCTTTTATGCGGCAGAAGTCGTTGATGCTCTTGAATACATACACAGTGTTGGATTGATCCACCGAGATATTAAGGTATCAGCAGCTAGCGCAAGAATTGTTTTTTCCTGTCTCATTAAATGTGCTAAAAGTTTCTTTTTAATGCCAGCCAGAGAACTTGTTACTCACGGCAGAAGGGCACATTAAAATTGCTGACTTTGGTAGTGTAAAGCCTATGAAGGACAGCCAAATTAAAGTTCTTCCATCTTTGTCATCAGGTAAAGTTGCCTTAATACACTACCAATTGAAAAAAAAAAAAAAGCATTGTAAGTATGTTTTAGCGATGTTTTAATATTTATTTCCTTTTTATGTTTTAGCGAAGTTTTAATATTTATTTCCTTTTTCTTTATAAAATGAAGATGAGAAGGCTTGCACCTTTGTGGGAACAGCTGCTTATGTCCCACCAGAAGTCCTTAATTCTTCTCCAGCAACTTTGGGGTTAGTTCATTCACTTTTCAGTAGATTTTGCACTGATTGGTGATGGTAAACAATTTCACTTCAATGTGTTGTAAGTGCATGCATGTGTATGCGAGTGATTTGTTGGATAATAGTACTAGTTGTATATTGACAAATAATATCTATTCATTTTGTTTTCTCATCTTTCATCGTGTATTATCAACTTAAATAGCTGTTTTTATGTATTTCGAACAGAAATGATCTTTGGGCACTTGGCTGCACTTTGTACCAGATGCTTTCAGGAACTTCTCCCTTCAAAGACGCAAGTGAATGGCTTATTTTTCAGAGAATTATTGCTAGAGATCTCAGGTTCCCAAGCTACTTTTCAGAAGAAGCGAAAGACCTGATAAATCAATTACTGGTAAGTGACAATCTTCTTTTGGAATATAATTTAGTATTGACTTCCGCACAAAATATATGTTACTTTTAGTCTCTCCCAGCATTATCTATTGCTTCTACTGCTTCCTGCAGTACAGATTATGCCAGTTCTGTGGAACTCTGATTTTCCTCTTCCAAGGACTTCAGATTTCCCAATATGATAATATTACCATTTATGTTTCACTTGCTGGGTGAACATATTAGAAGGCTTTGTTATTTTCCTTTGCACGTCGTGGGCATAGGAAATGTTCTTTCTATTAAGATTTATGTCATGTGTAAGATTTGAAATGCCATGGTGCATGGGGGACTTGGAATTGATTCTCTTGCTGCATGTGATTTGTCATTCAAAACCAAGAAAACATTCCAGAATTAGATTATTTTTTGAAAACATGTTTTTTTAACAAAATGTAAATTATTTTCATGTTCTCTTGAACCTAACATTTTCTGTGCTTTCAAATTTTCAAATACAGAAAACTGCATTCAAATCACAAACCAGGAGGGTATTTTCAGTTTTCTCATACCAGTGGGCAAATGTTTCCAAAACCATTGCATTGTTTTATGTGGATTAAGGTCACCCTTCTCCTTATAGCTTTGGCTAGCCCTTGCTTTTCCAATAGTCTGTATCCAAGGGGCTACCATTTTTAACATTCTATAGTCTTGGGTCTTTCAACGGTTTATGGTTTATGCAATTTCAATGCAGTATAACATTTCTATTGAAAAATTTGTTGACCCTTTGCTTAAACAGTCTATAGTGTAATTATTTTGCGGTTTATGCAACTCTAATGCAGGATATAGATCCCAGCAAGAGACCAGGTGCTGGACCTGGTGGTTATGCCGCACTCAAGATTCATCCCTTCTTTAAGGGAATCGACTGGAAAAATATAAGAGCATTAACCCCTCCTAAACTTGCATTGGATCCAAATGTACGAACTTGATCTATACCTCTCCTATTTTCAACCTGCAGAAGTTTTCTTACAACTGTACTTCGGGATTGCAATGCAACACTAAAGTGGATGTTTGTATTTTCTTTTGTCAGGCAAATGAGCCAGATGATCAGGACTCTGGGTGGAGTCTCACACACATTGGAGATGGCTCAATGAGGTACAATGAGGGGAATAGCGGAGCCACATCATCCTCTGAAGCATGCGGCCACATAACAAGGCTTGCTTCCATTGATTCTTTCGATTCCAGATGGTATTGCCCAACAACCTCTTATTGCATTTCCCTTTTCATGATCAATAATAGTGCATCCTTCAGCTGGGAGAATCTCTCAGGGATCCATTGCAATTAAATTTGCGGCTACTAGTTCTAACACAAATGTGTATCCTGGAATGAACCATTAATGGATCTTCATAGCTGCTTTTCAACCTTTTTGTCTCCCCTCTTGTATTTCTGGGAATATGGACAATCTTCGTTCATTTTGCTGCTTTTTTTCTTGTTCTCCTTCTTGTGTCTTATTATTCTTTGTTTATTTGTTTGTTTATTTTTCATCATACAGGCAACAATTTCTTGACCCTGGCGAGTCTATTGTTATGATCTCAACGTTGAAGAAGATACAAAAACTTACCAACAAGAAAGTGCAGCTTATCCTTACTGATAGACCCAAATTGATATATGTAGACCCTGCAAAGCTGATGCTCAAAGGGAACATAATCTGGTCTGACAACCCCAACGACCTCAGCATCCAAGTCACAAGTTCCTCTAATTTCAAGATATGCACAGTAATGCTTCCTCCCCTTTAACACTTGCATTCCAGTTATCATTTCTTTGAGTTGTTATATATGTATATGATCCCTTGTGTTGTTCAGCCAAAGAAGGTAATGTCATTTGAAGATGTGAAGCAACGAGCTTGGCAGTGGAAGAAAGCAATCGAGGGCCTTCAGAACCGATGATTTGTAGTGTGCCCAGCATCTTTAATACATTCTTTGTATAAGAAACATGGAGATTCTATAAGGATTGGAGTCTCCTGAGAGAGATTTTATTTGAAGATAGACAATCAAAGTTGCTGCTTGCCTGAGACATTGTCAAGCTGCCAACTTCCCAGTTACACTTCCCCTGTTCGCTTCTGTCGCTGCGGCCATTGCTGTAGGGAACCTAGCTGCAATGTTTGAATGTTCTGTGAGGAATATTGCATATTGTGGTGTCATCTCTTTGTGGGGTGGAGGGGAAGGTTTTGTTAATGAGGTGTCTCTGATCATTGTAGTTCAAGATACTATCTATCAATGGAAAGAAAAGAAATTAAAAATTAAAAATTCACTTCAATGTGGCAACTGGCAAGGTGTTCTGCTACTTTTATGTTGTAAGGCACTGTGATTTTGCTATTTGTAGACTACAAAATTAGTGTGTTTTTAAGAAAATATTATGTTTAAGACTTAAGTTGATATTAAGGGTGAAAAATAACTCAAAAATAATAATAATTAGCGACTATTTATTTAGGATTAATTTTTGATATTAGAATAAAATTTTTTGAGATTTTTATGTTAAAATATATGAAAATCTTGAAAATTATTGTTTTCACATGCAAGATTATTTTCTACAGAGCAACCTTTTAATATAGTTCTTATATTCAAAGTTATTATTTACTTAAACAACTAACTAAGATGATTAGCTATTCACTTTTATATTTTCTTAAATATATTATCTCCATTTTTTAAGAAAATATTATTTTTAAAGTAAATTTTTACTGTTAAATATATCCTTAAATAATGGACTTCGGTGACAGTGTTATTAGCCTACATTGGCTGTAGACCCTGCACATGTATCAGGTGATTTAATTTTAATTATTAAATTGTGCAGGTAAACATTTGACCTTTGTGACAGTAATTAGACTAAGTTGCCCATGTGGAGTGCATGAATCAGGTGATTTAATCATAATTATTTTCCAACAAATAATTGAATCGATGTAAACAAAAAGAAAAACAAAAGGTTAAAAAGCCCACATTACCAACCATATTATAATTTAAAAATTCTAATAAACGTTAAAGAATTATATGACATGTATTTTTAAAGAAAATTTTAATATGACTGTAACATTCACAATTATTAAATAAATAAATACAGACTACGAAACTTACAACACCCATTAAAGAGTTATTTTAACATATTTAGTTTTTTAAATATGCATATTTTGGCACTAGGCCCAAGAAAAAAATTTTAATGTGACAAAAAAAATAAGCATAATAACAAAAAAAATGAAATAAAAAAACTAGATTGTAATAAATGCAAACTAATTACAATAGTCATCTTTCTACCTTTATTAAAAGATTTTGATTTTAATTAAAGTTTCAAGTTAAGATCTTACTTAAAATCTTAAGTCTTAAATAAAATTATTGTCGTGAGAATTTTTCTCATTTAATCTCTAAATGCACATAAAGCGGAATTGAAAAACTAATAATAATAAAAATCTCTTTTTTTATAAATAATAATATCAAAATATTGAATGTATTTGTAAGCCCTTTGATATTAAGTATTATATAACTTTTAAATCTCATAATGTCCAAATTAATGAGATTATTTAAATATCATCATTATAATTGATATAACCCCCATTCTAAAAAAATATATAAAGGGGTCTTGTGCCTCATAGAAATCATCAACAAAGAGAACAATTTCCCGTTAGAATTATTTCTTCTCTTTTGTGTTATTGAGTTTTCTTCATCTCTTAAAGAAATTCTTGCATTTTTTAATTTATTCTAGTTTGATTCATGACACGTTATCAGTATGATCTCACTCTTCAAGATCAACTTCGAAGATATAAGAGTTTGAAAAGAAAAAGCTTGAAGGTATATTTTAATTTATGTGATTAAATATTTGAATAGTACATTTTATTTACACATGTATGATTATTTATATTAATTATATATAATGTCATTGATTAAAAAAGTATGTTTTGTAGTTCCATCTAGTACTATCTTCCACATCAGAAATCAAAAGTTAAATAAATAAATTCATTTAATATTTTATCGATTGATTATGTTTTATTCTTGATTTTTATAAATAGTAATATAAGTTGAAGTTGATAGTAGGTAAGTCTTGTCTCGAGTAAAGTTAAACATTGAAAATGAGATGAGTTATCATGTCCTAGGAGGCTGGTTATTCTAAGTAGACTCTGTCTCACCGCCCTTTCCTGAAAGTTGTCCTACTAATTCATACAAATAATACATTTTAATTAAATATCAAGATGTGAACATATATATAATTGATATTATTTATTATTAACTAACACACACACACATACACACACACACATATATATAT
This sequence comes from Tinospora cordifolia, assembly GCA_030144865.1. Taxonomy (NCBI): domain Eukaryota; kingdom Viridiplantae; phylum Streptophyta; class Magnoliopsida; order Ranunculales; family Menispermaceae; genus Tinospora; species Tinospora cordifolia. The sequence continues at coordinate 9,019 of JAJIYU010001778.1, forward strand.
AACTTATTTGTTTCATTAAAATAGATTAAAAACTTATTTTAAAAAAATAATTGTTTCAATAGTTAGATTCTAATGTATTTTATATATCTTGTAAAACAATAGGTCAAATCTTACGAAGTTAGAATTTGTGGCACTTGATATTTCGGACAAAGATTATTTATCATGAATTTTGGATGCTAAAATTCATCTTGATGCGATGGGTCTTAAAGACACCATCAAAGAGGAAAATAATGAGTCCCTACAAAATCATGCTAAGACAATAATTTTTCTTTGTCACCATTTTCATGAGGGATTAAAGATTGAGTACCTTACCATAAAAGATCCGCTTGAATTGTGAAAATGTTTAAAAGAAAGATATAACTACCAAAAGACAATAATTCTTTCAAATGCTCGTTATGATTGGATGCATCTTCAGTTACAAGACTTTAAAAGCGTGAGTGAGTATAACTCTGCGGTATTTAGAATTAGCTCTTAATTATTATTGTGTGGAGAAAAGATCATTGAAGATGATATGTTAGAAAAAACATTCTCTAGTTTTCATGCCTCGGATGTGCTCCGGCAGCAACAGTATCGAGAGAAAAGATTTAAAAAATATTTAGAGCTAATTTCTTGTCTTCTTGTGGCTGAATAAAATAACGAGCTGTTAATAAAAAATCATGAAGCTCGTCCAACTGGTTCTATTACATTCCCTGAAGCGAATGTAGTAGCATCAAATAGTATTGGACATGGAATAAGTTATGATCGTGGCCGTGGTCGTAGACGTGATCAAGGTCAACAAACATATCGTGACAGTTATGAAAACTCTTCTCATTATAAAAATAATATCAACCACCAGAAATGAGAAAATGATGAGAAGAAAAGAAAGGAAAATAATTTCAAAGAATTCTGAAAATATATACTACAAATGTGGTATGAAAGGACATTGGTCACGTACCTATCGTACGTTAAAACATCTTGTTGATCTTTATCAAACATCATTGAAAGAAATGGAAAAAAATGTGGAAACAAATTCTATTTTTCAAAATGATGACATTAACCAAAGTTATCTTAATATGACACATTTAGAGGTAACAGATTTCTTTGAAAACTCATAAGGTAGATGTGATTGAATAATGATGGATTTTGAGCTTTTATTTTTGTTTGATTATGTATATCACTTTTTGTATGTTTGTTTTCAATGTGTGTTGTTTTTATGTGTTTAATTTGATATATTTTTCTCGCATATATATATAAGTATTTCTTATGGATATTTATTTTATTTTAATGAAGAAAATTTAGATGTTCATGATCAAAATTTAGCTAGAATCAAAATCAAAGATGAAGATATTAGTTTTGTAGACAGTGCTATGACACATACCATACTTACAAATGAAATATATTTTTTCTCATTTGTTTATACAAGAAGCTAATGTTGGCACAATATCTGGCAATGGAAAACTTATTGAAGGCTCTGCAATAGTTAATTTATTGTTACCTAAAAAAATAAAGATTATTATAAATGATGCATTACTTTCTACTAAGTCTCAACGAAACTTGTTAAGTTTCAAAAATATTAGGAAAAATAGATATCATATCGAGACAATTAATGAAAGAAATATTGAATACATTCATATTACCAATATGGTATCGGGTAAGAAACATGTCTTAGAAAAATTATCTGCTTTTTATTCTGATTTATACTACACGAATATTACAACAATTGAGATAAATGTTATAGTAAACCAGAAGTTTACTGATGTCAGTATTTTTAATATTTGGCATGACTAGCTAGGACATCCCGATTCTATAATAATGTAAAAAATTATTGAGAATTCACATGGACATTTACTTAAAAACCAGAAAATTCTTAACTCTAGTGAATTCTTATGCATTATATGTTCTCAAGGAAAAACTTATTATTAGATCATCACCAACTAAGGTTGGAATTAAGTTTCCTGCATTTTTGGAACGTATATAAGGTGACATATGTGGGCCAATTCACTCACTGTGTGGACCATTTAAATATTTTATGGTTTTAATTGATGCATCTACAAGATGGTCATACGTATCTTTATTATCAACTCGTAACCTCACGATTATGAGATTGTTTGCTCAAATAATACAGTTAAGAACTCAATTTCTAGACTATCCGATCAAGAAAATACATATCGATAATGTTAGTGAGTTTATACCTCAAGCTTTTAATGATTATTATATGTCAATTGACATTATTGTTGAGCATCTTGTTGCTTATGTTTATATACAAAATGGTTTAGCATAATCATTTATTACACGCCTCTAATTAATATTTAGACCATTAATTATGAAAGCAAAACTCTTTGCTTCTGTATGGGGACATGTTATTTTACATGAAGCAGCTCTTATACGCATCAAGCCAACGAATTATCATAAATTCTTTTCTTTGCAATTGTTTTATGGTCAAGAGCCAAATATTTCTCATCTAAGAATTTTTGATGTCTAGTATAAGTTCCAAGTGCTCCACCATAACGCACTAAGATGGATCCTCAAATGCGGTTAAGTATATATGTTGGATATGATTCTCCATCGATAATTAAGTATCTTGAACCAGTGACTAAAGATATTTTTACAACACGATTTGCTAACTGTCATTTCGATGAGACAATTTTTTCAACATTAGGGGGAGAGAATAAACAGCTGGAAAAAGAAATAGAGTCGAATGTTTCATCATTATCCCAATTTGATCCTCGAACAAAGTAATGTGAACATGAAGTCCAAAGGATAATTTATTTGTAAAATATTGCAAACAAATTGTCAGATGCATTCACTAACCTTCAAAAAGTAACTAAATCTCAAATACCAGTTGTTTATGCTCCAACTCATATTGAAGTCCCTGAAGGACAACTTGTTGCAAATGAATCTAAGACATGCTTGAAACATGGTAGATAAACTGGTTCCAAAGATAAAAATGCTTAAAAAAAATGGAGCAACTGATAAAAATATCCAAATGGAGGAGGTAGATACTCCTGAAGAGATCAGTGGTATGACTAATAATGAAACCCCAGAGGAGATACATATACCTGAAAATAATGAAGAAATCTCAATTAGTTATGTCAATACGGGGATGAAATGGAATCGAAAAGAAGAGGTTTTTGATGATATCTTTGCATATAAAACAACGCTTGATGTTTTGAATGAAAGCGAGGATCTTGAACCTAAATCTATTGGAGAATGTCGCAAAAGACATGACTGTCAAAAATGGAAAGACGCAATCCAGACAGAGTTAGACTCACTTGTAAAACAAAATGTTTTTGGGCACGTAGTCCAAAGACTTGAAGGTGTGACCCCTGTAGGGTAAAAATGGGTTTTTGTACGAAAAAAATGAGAATAATGAAGTCGTAAGATATAAAGCGCAACTTATTGCACAAAGTTTTACCCAAAGACCAAGTATTAATTATGAGGAGACATATTCTCCTGTGGTCAATGCAATTACATTTCGACATCTTATGAGCTTGACAATTTAAGAAAAACTTGAAATGCGTCTAATGGATGTAGTAACAGCCTACTTATATGGATCTCTTGATAGTGATATTTATATGAAAATCCCAGAAGGATTTCAGATGCCTATAACATCTAACTCAAATTCTCAAAGAATTTATTCAATAAAGTCATAAAAATCTTTGTATGGACTAAAGTAGTTTAGACGAATGTGGTATAACTGTCTTAGTGAGTATTTGTCCAAAGAAGGTTATAAGAATGATTTAATTTGTCCATGTGTTTTCATCAAGAAAACTAGATCTACATTTGTTATAATTGCTTTATATGTTGATGACTTGAACATTATTGGGAGTGCTAAAGAACTTCTAAATATAGCAGATTATCTAAAAAAAGAATTTGAAATGAAAGATCTTAGTAAAACTAAGTTTTGTCTTGGCTAACAGATCAAACATTTATCAAGTGGAATTTATATTTATTAATCAACTTATACAGAAAAGATCTTGAAACGATTCTACATGGATAAAACTCATCCATTGAGTACTCCAATGGTTGTTCGTTCACTTGATGTGAATAAAGATCATTTTCGACCATGAAAAGATGATGAAGAAGTACTTGGTCCTAAAGCAACATATTTTAGTGCCATTGGTGCATTAATGTATCTTGCTAACAATACAAGATATAACATCTTCTATGAATTTATTAGCAAGATATAGTTCTTCACCTATAAGAAGACATTGGAACATAGTTAAACATGTATTCAAATAGCTCTGAGGCACAATTGATCTGAGTTTATTTTATTCAAACGAATCTCGAGAGCAATTAGTTGGTTATGCAGATGCAGGATATTTATCTGATCCACATAAAACAAGATCTCAGACAAGCTATGTATTCACAAATGGCGATACTGCTATATCTTGAAGGTCTACCAAACAAACATTAGTTGGTATATCATCAAATCATGTTGAAATATTAGCAATTCATGAACCAAGTCGAGAATGTGTTTGGTTAAGATCAATGATTCAACAAATTGAAGGGACTTGTGGTTTATATTTGAAGAATGATGTTGTAACAATATTATATGAAAATAATGTTACTTGCATTGCACAGCTAAACTAAGGATACATAAAAGGAGATAGATGTAACACCCCAGAAATGAATGAAATTCACAAACTCAATTAATTAAATAAAATTGAGTACATAATTTGATCCTGAAGAAAAATTATTATAGTGGAAGATTCAAAACTTGGGCAACATGCCCTTACATAAAAATTAGGAACTTTCAAAAAAAGAACCTAACTAATATTCATGGTCTTCATGTAATTTAATTACCTGAAAAAATAGAAGGAAGAGGTGAGCACATAGCCCAGCGAATCTTTCTAACATTTAAATCATTATTTCAATTCAAACAAACCAAGCATATCAAAAACTTTTGTATATTAGGCGATTCAAACAAATTTCTTGTTTATAGTTGACATTAAGACCGAAAGAGTTTAATCTCTGTGTTCCACATCATCGGGAGAGAGAATCACTTTTGGAAACTCAACCCCAATATCTATGCAGTGGGATCACTCTTGGAAACCCAGTTCAAAATCATCAAAGGTAAGCCAGCATGTCGAATCGGGGGTGGAACACACACGATGACACTATGTAGTCCATCATCGCGCCGGTACGTGGTTAGGATCATTATTTAATCTTTTTTTAGTGATAAAAAAAATAATATCGAATTAAACCATCATGATAACATGTACACAACATGAATTATTAAATATTTATTCATGGCACAATTCATGCATATCATGCATCATTATTCTTGATTTCTAAACATGTATAACATGTATATTCATGACACATCATAAATAAAGCAATATTTAAAATATATATTCAATCATTCAACTTCAAAACATCATCACACATGCAAGACTTATTCAAATTAAAATAAAGAAGTAAAAGTTAGAAATCACTTCCACCTTAAATAAATCTCTTCTGCACACTTCTGAAATTCGGCAAAGTTTCATAACTTCAAAGCTTCTAAGCACTCAAGAACACTCAAGAACAGTTCAACATTACTCAAGAACTGGATGGATTGCCAAGAAGAAGGTCAGAGAGAGTTAAGAGGGACTAGTATGCTTTTAATTTGGGATGAAATTATAAATTGATATTTATATAATATTATATAATGTTTGTAATTATAAATTGATATTTATATAATGATATATTTATTTTAAATAAATATAAGCATACTACATTTTTATTCAATTATATAAATTTTTTTATATACATATTCCTATAATATGTAATATTTAACACTCATTATACTAAAACACATATTATTCACACACATATTAACCTATATATATATATATACTTTATTTCTATTCTTTATCCCTTAAGAAATGAAAGCAACTCTTTAAATTTTATAATTAATTCTACTTAATTGACATTTTTATTTAAATATCAAAGGCTTCATTTGCCTACCCATAATTTGCATACAAAAGTTTCTTAAAATCTTCAAAGTTGATTCACTTTACGTATTTCATTTAATTTCATTAAACTTATTTATCTTTAATTATTTGATAAAATTTTGGGTTATTAGAATAGAACAAAACATATTTCGCTAAAGTTCTTCTTCACACATGATCTTCAAAAGAATGGTGATATTGAAGTTCAACAAATTCGTTCAAGTGACAATTTGGCAGACATGTTTATAACAGCTTTACCGACTACATTATTTAAAAAGTTTGTTCATAATATTGGGATGCGTCGGCTTAGAGATCTTAGATGATGTTATCAACAGGGGGAGAATAAAAAAGAGTTATTGATTAGTGCACTGTACTTTTTTCCTTTAGCTAAAGTTTTATCCCACTGGGTTTTCTTTGCAAGGTTTTTACCGAGGTAGTCTTAACAATATAATAAGACTCCATAATAATATATACTCTTTTTCTTCTAGATCTTTTTTCCATTGGGTTTTATCTAATAAATGTTTTAATGAGGTATATTCTAATATAAAGGGCATTCAAAGGGAAAGTGTTATGAATAATAATATTAAAATATTGAATGTCTTTGTAACCCCTTTGATATTTAATATCATATAACCTCTAAATTTTATAATGTCCAGATTAATGAGATTATTTAAATATCATCATTATGATTGATATAATTTCTCATTTTAAAAAATTATATAAAGGGATCCTTTGTCTCATTGAAATAATACAAAGAGAACAATTATCTCTTGAAATTCTTTTTTCTATCTAGTGTTCTTAAATTTTCTTCCTTGTCTCTTGAAAAAATTCTTACATTTTTTAATTTATTATAGTTTGATTTATAACATTTTTTTATTTTTTTAAGAAAGAGATAATTGAACTTAGTGAAAAAAGTTTAAATGTACGGTGACAGCCAGCCAAAGTTTGCTTGGAATTCAATGGATAATGAAGCTTGTGGAGCACATGGGACCATTGAATAATTGAATAGTAGAATCTAGCCCGGCAAAGTTGACTAGCTTATGTTATAAAATCTCATCTCCATGAAAGCTTCAAGATCGACCACCAAGTCATTCAACAAACACAACTCAGTCATGTCATCACCAAAGCCTTACTTAGTGCATTTGCTGCTTCTACTATACCTACTGTTCTCCTTGATCTCTGTTTCTGCATCACCCACTTCATCATTTCTCAGGAAGAGGAGGAAATCACTTAGTATAATTCAGAAGCTGAACCGTGAACAAGGGCCTTTCCTGGGTCTCATCACAGTGTATCCACCTGAAGAAAATGCTTTCTTTTCCACCGGTGCCTTTCAGCCTCACCCATCACAACCCGCTGTTGATCTTTCAGGTGACTGACCATTGCCTTTAAACTTTTGACTCATCTCTGTTGCTCCCTACTCCATGGTTTTTTCCTCTAATCAGGACGAAGATTCCGCTTCGGAAAGATTAGAGGCAAGAGCGTCGTCTACGTCAGATGTGGCGTTGGAATGGTATGTCTCCCAAACTTGTTCATATGGGTGTCTACAGGTCGATCGGGTCGTTTAACATTTATGTAAGTTAAGTGCATTAAGCTATTAAATAAAATTTATTTCATTAAATGGAAGAAGTTGATTAATTTAATTAAATAAAGTAATAAAATTAATCAATTTAATTGAGTTAATGGGTTGACGGGGTATATGTAGATTAACGTGAATGGGGGAAGATGGTAAACTATCTTGATGATGGACTATGTAATTTAGGCGATATAGTTCCCTTGTTTAGATGGAAAGCAAATGAAGTAAAAAACATAAAAAGAAGAAAATGTATAATTAGGACCACCAGTAGTTAACATGACAGAAGAAAGAAAGAAAGAAGAAAATTTCAATGGACCAAGGTAGAAGAAAAGACAAGAAAATAGGTCCAAACATAAAACTAAAAACGATAAGGCCACTTCCTTAGCCGCCAATCCAAGGAGCAAGGGCCCCTGGACGATTTTGGAAAACAGACCCATGTGCATGCCAAGGAGATTGCTTCTTCTGCAATAACTAATGCTGACTTCGATAAATTCCTGAAATTGTTTTGATTCTTTTCCAGCGAAAGAGTTCATGAGGTAGCTAAGTAATTAATTCTAGCAACCAATTGGGTTGTAGTTTAGTTAGTTTGATAGTATTTCCCCTAAAAATTGTAAAAGGCATTACCCCTTCACCTGGCGTATGGATGGAGTCCTGCCTCACAGGAAGACTCTTGTCACTTAGCGTACCAACCCGGGCGGAATCGGGTTAGCCGGGTGTGATTAATGCCCTAAAACATGAGACCCCAACAACCAAGTACCGCCCTGGGCCAAAAAGTTTCTTAACAATTCCAGACTAAAGTTAACAAATTCACAAGCGAAGAGTAGATGGTTGACCGTCTCATAAACCTGATGACAAAAACCAAGCAATAATGAATGCATAAGCAAGTCTGAGAACACTTAGCCTTGCATTGTAAAAGATCATGAGTACGTAGCCTTTTATGATCATTAACCACCCAAAACACTTGACCTTTGAAGGGACATGAGCATTCCAAATAATGAGCATAAGAGGGTTCATGAGGAGGGAATCTCATCCAATATGAAAAGGAAAAGAAAAGATTTTGTGAGAGAAAATACCACTGCATGAATAGAGTTAAGCATTTGGAGTCGGCAAGAGTAGAAGAGGACGAGCTCCTTCTCAGATAGCTAGATCCCAACATGATGAGGAATAGGAACCCTTGTGGCAAGTAAAGGAAATACTAGGTGACAAGGAAGGAAGAAGAGATGGAGAAGTTCAAAGAGATTTATGAGAATCCAATCTATTTATCCTCCCCAGAACCAAAAGATCTACCATCACTGACAATCAAAGATATACCAAAGATGAAGATGGGTTAACGGGTATGAAGTCCTACTTTATGAAGACATCTCTGTAGGGATGTGAATAATGTATGTTTCATTTGTGTCTTTATGTTGATCTTGACCTCCCATGCTAATAAACTCATACATCACCTCCATCATGTCTAACTTGTCAATGTCCCTCCCATGAATATTGATAGGAAGCCATAGAAAAACTATTAGGTCCAAGAACCTTGATACTATCCTAGCTAAAGATAGCGAACATTACCTCATCCTGCATAGGAGGCTTCTCCTGGAAAAGTCAATCTTGCCTAGAGGCAAGGTCTAGTCTAATTCCTTCTCACACTACATGCACATCCATCTGGACAAAGAATTACAGAACCAAAACAGAAGAGAATTTGAGATGAAACATTTCAATTAGTAAACCATTAATAGCATTACAGAACCACAACAGAAGAAAATTTGAGATGAATCTCACTTGGCTTCTTTCAAACAGAGAAATGCAGTGGCTGCAACGCAACAAATGATCGATCTGTTCAATGTCGTGGGCATCATCCATTTCGGCATTGCTGGAAGTGTAAACAGTTCCCTGTCAATGGGAGATGTCAGCATTCCCAAGCAATTTGTTCACACAGGCTTATGGGATTGGCTGGTCCGTATACCTATCATCTAAATCTTGATTTATATTGATTGTTCCTTGTCTCTCAAAGTATATCTCAATTACAACCTGTCTTAACAGAAACCAAATAACACACAAGGAAATGACTACATAGCTCAATTGGATATTGGAAATTATAATGTACCTGAGGGAGAAAGGATAAATCTGTTGGGCCACATTGGGTATAATGCTGAGGAGTACTACTCAGAGCTAGGAATACCTAATGTTCCACAGAAAGTTGTGCGGGCAGAAGTAAGCCAGCACTGGTTCAGTATTGCAGCAAAACTGGAGGTCAGAAAGCAATTCATCATTTTCTTATTTTTTCTTCACATATTCTTCTTCTTCTTAAGATCAAAATGCAACACTAAATTTTCAGGGGATGGAACTGGAAAGGTGTTTGAACTCAAGTGTTTGCCTTCCAAAGAAACCCAAGGTAGTGATTGGTCTGCGAGGCTCAACAGCTAACATCTTTGTGGACAATGCTGCTTACAGAGAATTCCTTATCAAAACTTTTGGCATATCTTTAGTTGAAATGGAGAGTGCTGCAGTTGTAATGGCAAGTTCTTTTGCAACTTCTCAAGCATCACTAGGATAGTAACATAAAAAACTGCTTATTTTTTTCACTTCATTAGGGGATTTCTGCAAAACTCCGGAGTCAGTATTACACCATCATTACCTGTGAATTGCAAAATTTTGCTGCACTTCTCTCTCCCTGTACCAATCTACTGAAACAATTATTGAATGCAACTGAAACTAAAGAAAGAAAATGGTGTTTCTGCAGACAAGCTCCGCTAATGGCTTCCCAGTGATTGTCATTCGAGGGCTATCAGACTCGGCTGGAGAAGAAGCAGGACAGAATTCAATCAGAGTACTAGGACCCCTGGCAGCACTTAACACTGCCAAAGCTGTCATAAGATTTATTGAGATACTTCCATGATATAATATATATATATATATATATAAGCTTTTCCCTAAGATTGTAAACAGCCATGTAATTGAGTAGTTTCTCCCCAGGTAGGCAAATGGAAAAAAAAAATTTGGCATGTATTAAATAAGCATTCTTGAATTGCAATGCTTCAACCTATAGATGTTTATTTGTTCCTGCGCTAAAAATATTTATCTTTAGCTAAATATAAATACTGCCCCAATGAGCCAAGATCTGTGCATCAAAGAACAGAAACTGTGGAAAAAGATGGAAACGTTAGCTTAATTAAGGAGCACTGAATGTGATGAAGGTTAGGCAACCAGCTGCAGTTAACTGCTAGATCAGTGAGAGAACTTGGTGCTTTGAAACTGGAGTTTCAGCAATTGAAGTTCTGTTCCAATCTCTAATAACAGCAGATTAGCCACAAAGGTGAAGGAAGAAAAACCATAAACCACCCTTTAACAATACTAGGCAATTTTTGCAGCAGCCAGCCAACTTCAACATTATCTCCTAAGCATTCTCTAGCATCTTTTAGCTAGCTCTCAGGGATTGACAAGTTTTTTTTTTTTACTAAACGATATTAAAGTCCGTCCCTAGTCTCTGGCATTTGAAAGTTACCAAGTTTGCTCTAATTCCAAAGATTAGCATGAGAGATTCCACAAGCCTTAGTATGGGAGATTCTTACATCTACAGTGCACCATTGGGCGCTTCTCCTCCATAGCGCCAGGCTCGTATGATAGCTCAGTTCCTAACTTAAAAGGACAAGAGATCTTGGTTTAGTTGCTGTCAGCACCCTGAGACCAACACCTCAAATTTCTGCCAAAACTAAAGTAATTACATCAGTATCCATCACATTAGAGGCTCAGAAAATTGTACTTCATACATCTGAACACATCAACATACTTAGGTCAATGCAGGTCCATGCCAAAAATAAATAAATTAATGAATAACTAAAAATAGATGGCAGTAAGACTCAGTATTCTCTTCATAATTTTGATCTTCAAGTCTTCAGCAGTGTGAGAAGATAATGCTTAAAGCACAGGGAGATCTATACCTTAAAGCACTACTGAGACAGGAAAAATACAAGGAGAAGTAAAGACCTACAAAATCAGACGTATAATACTCCAAAACCCCAAAAAACTACAAAACCAGAGGGTATACAATATTCTAAAAAAACCCAGAATATGACATCCTCCAAAACACAGTCATGCCTAAACAAGTGCTTCAGGGATGATGATGGAACCAAATGAACACCCAAAATCTGTTGCTACTTCAAAAACTAATTTCACCTTCTCTTTCTCAAATCACGAGGAATAATAAACACAGCATCTACACAAAGTCCACCTTTGGAATGTGTGCAATCAATTTGTTTCATGGAAAATCTTACTTCTTTCATGGGCTCAGTTTCACCCACGACAAACTCACCCACCTTGTACTCAGTCCACAAGCCACGTTTATGATTGCTACCTCCATCATCACTGTCTGGTTCATCCAAGCAGTAGTCACATGATGCTTGTTGACCATCAGAAGTAGAAAGCTCAAATGTGACAGGTTTTTTTTCCCAACCATGAGTGTTCTCAAAATTACAGACACGACGTCCAAGTCTTCTGAAGAATTTTCCAAGATGAAGCCTGAATGAAAGTGTATACACCCCAGCAGGAAAAGGAAACCTAACTACCCCGTCTACTTCAAACCACCATACTTGCTGCACAAAGGCAACCTCATGGAATCTGCAACCAAAGCACAACATAAAAGTGCAGGTCAGATCACATTCACAAACATGGCACTAATCGTACAATCATCCCAAGAATATTTGTCTAAAATTGGACATAGCAAACAATGATGTGCATAACATGTTAAACTTAAAACATTAAGAAAAAAAATTACCGAAACATTTGTTGATTATCTAATTAAGTATAGTTGTGCATCTTGGATAGTGTCTATTGCTCAGTTATCATTGATGAGATGATAAAAACAATGTTGAAGCAGCAAAATCACTATCAAATTCAACACCTAAGCAGCCATGGCCTATGACATGACAGGGCATAGTGAAAGCTAACGTAGTAACCAATATCCCTATACAGCCACAGTTCTATGTGCTTTGTCTTATTGTAACTTGTAAGCTAGAATTCATACAATTGTTATAGTGAATCTATTTTCTAAATTAATTCTTAAAATTCTCCAAATTCAAATATATTTTCACTTCATAATTAATCAACTAGAATGTCTACTATCATCTCCATCTGCAAACTACTCTCCTCTTTGGACTTCCCACATTACAGATCATAGAACATCTCCCGGCTTACAAACCTATCCAGTCCCTTTCTTGAAATGGTCCTTGCTTCATTTAATCTTGTTTGATCAACATGTATTAATGCTTCACTTTGATAAATGTTATTGAGGTGTTGTTAATAAAGGGTCCATCATATAATACATAAAGTATGCAATAACAAATAGCATGTCATGTGCTACGAGGAAAACTACTTATATTGCAGCATGAAATCTCAGAAAAGTGCTTGACATGGAAAGAAGTGGGATTAATATTCTTAATAATTTTTTAAAGCCATTTGTGAAAACATTGTGACATAGTTTGGTTGAGTCGTCGATGGGCTCCCTAGCCACAGGCCCACAATTTTACCTGACTTTTTGGAATTTGCAACCAATAGGCACACATATACAGGCTTAAACTACCTAAAAGAACAAATTTGACAATAAATAAATAAACAGAAAAGTAAAACTTGTTAAAATTATACCAAATCATTCGATTAGGTCTTCAAGAATATTAACCTGATTTCCAAATCATTTCAATTCAACATTTAGCATAGAATTCCTCATGGAACTTTGCAGTTTGAATCTCCAATCTCATTAACCTAGACATTTTCTTTCCCATTAATAGCATATATAGAAAGAAGAGTAGCTTGATAGGAAGAATCACAAACCATGGATTTTCCCAAAAGATTACAGAGATGCTAGCTTCCATCTACAACAAATACAAGACAGGTTCGCAGCAGACAATGACCATATTGCCAAACTTTTCACAACAACATTCTTTCCAGAAAACCCATCAAGATGAGGGAAACATTCCAAAGAAGCAAAAGTTTCTTCAGACAAAATGACAGGGAAACAAAGCTATCAAGGTAATACCTAGGCACAATGTTGTCAATGTGGAAAGGCAGTAAGCTCTATAAGGCGAGGAGGCTTAGGCAAGGCCTAGACACGTCTAAGGTGGACCATAGTATTTAGAGGTTCTTAAATTATCAACTGGTCCTCCACTCCATAAGTGTGTGTATGTAATAGATAATATATTAAAATAAGTAATACATTATTTATTTTGATATATTATAATTTTTATTAATTTAAAATTAAAAATAATTTTTTTAATCCCTCCAAAAACAAGAAAAATTACAAACCCCCTCAGGAGAGCTAGGCGATGCCTAGCCTCATCTAGGTAACGGACTAGGTAGTGATTTATTTTCATCTAAATGTTTCTGTATGAGTGATCAATTAATTTAATATAATGATTCCATTTATAAGGGAACTTAGATTTAGTATAAAACATTAACATCCTTTAATTTAATGTCCAACAAATCATAAATAGAAAATCATATTAACAAAAATACAAGGTGGTTCCATAGTAACAATACAACATCTAAAGAGTAGACATAATGCTTAATATAAACATGAATGGAATTAGCATCAATAATCAATATAACGAAAATAATAAGAAAAGAGAATTATCAAAAAGGAATAACTTCAATGATCTTTAAAAAGAAGAAGAAGAAGAAGAAGCAAAAAGAAAGTCTGTTCATGTTGCAAATGCTCATTACAAACACAAAAAAGTAGCACCAATATCATTGGAATTATCATTGTTAAATCTCGAACATGATTGTCATTAGCATAGAAGACATTATCATCAACATGCAATGACTTGAAACCTTGTTGTGTGAATCAAGATTGAAGCTGGGAAGGCAAAAATCAAGGTTAGATTTTTGAGGTTTCACTCATGGACTTTACATAGTTGCACTCGCACATACACCTCTAAACTTTAATTAAAATTAAAAAAATATAAAACATAATACTCAACAAGCCCTCTTGATAGGTGCCTATTCTTGTATTGAACCCTTGAAGGGAATGTAAATTGCCATCTATTAGCCAAACGTATTACAATATTAAAAATATTTTTTTTAAAAAAACCCAAACACCATTTTCTTCAAATAGATGAAGCTAAAATGTCCAATTTTTATCACTTAAGAGCATGCATTAACCCCCTAAGGCCCTAATTCACCTCAAGGGACTCGAAAATATCTCCAATGTCATCCAAAATAAAATCCCTAATCAGCCAGCCATCACAGCCCATCAATATCAAGAAAACTTATAAGGATACATAGATTAAAAGAAGCATATATCAAATCCAAAGGGATCTCTTTGCTTTTTATGTAAGTAGGTGATCCCCTTCAACGAAACATTGGGCCTCAAAAGAAAAAAAAAATAAGGCAATATCTTACGCAAGCATCCTAAGGCGTACTGTTTCACATTAAGAAAGAAACAAAATTCAGCGAACAAGCAAAAAATTTTATTAAAATAATGGTGAAATTCTATGCAAGCCTCTTAAGGCCTACTCATTCACATCACTAAAGAAACAAAACTAATCAAACAAGCAAATGATTATTTTTCTTTGTTTCAGAAAAACGAAGATACAAATGAATGAACTACCCTTCCTGATAGCTAATCCCCTTATCTATGCTTTAAAAAAAAAAGGAAAAAGAAAAAGAACTCTAAACTGAATAGGAAACTATATACACAAATATAAATATAAAGTGCCAACATGCACTAAAAGTATCCAAAATATGGATAAAACTAATAGGAAATGGTAGGGCCCATGCACGCATAATGCGTACCTGTGTCACATCCTTCAATCGTTATCTTTTTACCCATATAAAAGCTTGGTTTGGACAAATTAACATGGACATTTGAGCTCATGTCAAGCCAAATAACTAAAAGAACCAATTAGAACGGTATCACTTGTTAAGATGTCAAACAATGATTAAGCGAGTGGCCAAGAAAACATTCATCAATGATTATAAGATAATCCACTACCTCCATTCAACCTTATTAAAACAAAAAAACAAAAAAAAAAAAAAGAGAGAGAGAGAAAGAAAGAAAAAAGAAAAAAAATTAAATAAACAAGAAAAAAAATCCAACATAAAATTGAGGATACCCTGATCCAAAATATTGTTCGCCATCCTAAAAGACCTACATGGAAAAAAACGAGGAGGAGGGTCCACTCCAAGCACATCATGTCATCAACATCTTTAAGCTAGATGTAGAAGTATAGATGTTTCAGTATGCATATAATAACGGGCACAGTGAAGCACTCTCAGTTTTTCAAGACTTTCCATCTTTGGACCAATGCCAATAAATCACCCAGGCAAATCATAATTGATGTTTCATGTTAATTTTCTATTTTCAATATGCTTCTTGCTAAATGTTAACATTTTTTTTTTTTCACAAGTAACCTGTCTTTCATTTTCTTTTTTTTTTTTTTTTTTTTGAAAATTTCAAAAAAAAAGATGAAAAAAAAAGCAACGAAAATGGAATACGAAATGAAATCTTCTATTTTCTGTACGAAAATGAATGGTTTGGGGAAAAAATGACCTAGATTCCTCGGTAGGCACCCAATTCCAATATCTGCGATCATCAATCCCCGTTATAACCATCCCCCTCGCCGAAATCGCCATACACAGCCCTCCCGTAACCCTATCCAACCAAACTTCCTGAATTCCACATCAAAAACAAAGCTGAAATTACTCAAAGAGAAAGAGGGAAAACAACAAAAGCAACCCTCAAAATTCAAACCTTACGATCTTCACACCAAAAAAAACCAGCAAAAAAAGGTCACAGAAACCACAAACCTTCTTTCCGTCATCGAAGGGCACAGAGCGAGATAAAAGCGCGAAGATGTTCTTCTTGGAGAGATTATCGTAGTTCTCCACACGTAATAAATCGAGCAGATCTTGGTAATTTGGAGGCAATTTGGACTCCCATACGGAATCGGAAGAAGCCGCACCACGAAAGGCTCGGTTGAGACGCGCCAAATTGCATATCTCCGGTGGCGTCAAGTACATGAAGACGCACGCCACGCAACTCTCCGGTATGTCACCGAGCCCCGGTCCAATCGACGTTCCGTTCGGACCTTCTGTCAGATTAGACAGCGTTGCCCCCATATCTCTGTATGACGCCGTTTACCTGCGTTTTCTCTCTTTGTTCAGCTCATTTCTTCATCAGTAATCAGAGAAAAAGAAGCAGAACAAGAACACGAACAAGAACAAGAACAAGAGGAAGAAGAAGATGAATAAATAATATAAGAGCGGTCTCGTTGTTGTTTATGTTGTGAGAAAGTATGAAGAGAGCGCGTGAAAAGGAATGTAGAAGAATGACATAGGAAGAAGGCAGTGCAGAAGACGAAGAAGACAGACAAGAAGGTTACGAATGGAATAACATTTTTTTTTTTTACAAATAAATAAATAAATAATAGAATAATATTTCATAAAGTGAAATTCCCTCTGTTTTATTTTATTTTATATAAAAAAAGTAGTTCCATCCTAAAAGTTAAATTGCGAAAAATTATTTTAATAAATATAGTTTGTACGTTTGTCATGTACATATTTGTAATTTACTTGAGAATATTTTGATAAAGTGTCCACCTTCATTTTAGAAAATATGTTTTTAAGTAAATAAAATTATAATAAAATAAAAATATTTTAGAAATTATATTTTAAGCACTAAAAATCATAATATGTAATAGAATGTGTATTTATAATATAAATAAAAAAATTAATATATATATATATATATATCTTGAAATACATGCTTCTTTAGTGTATCAATTGTGATTTATTTAGTATTGTTCTCTTTAAAAATTAATTTATAATTTAAAAAAATGTATTATTATTTGTTATTTTTATAATTAGTTTTTTACTGAACCAAATACTTAAAAATTATATTACAATTATATTCCAATAAAATTATATATTACAATTATATTAAATAGTTTTTTGGCGAGACATATTTTAGTACTTTGTTAAGAATTATATTCCAATGTACAACACAATTAGGCGTATCCCAAGTACAGGATGATGTATTGAAATTAATGAAAATTATAAATATTAATAAAAAAGAAATAAGGATTGTTGGAAAATCTGGACCGTTGACATCCTGGGCCCACAGTGATACAAAAAGTCTAACCTGATTAGCAGGCTTTGTAGTTGATAGCACCATAGATCCGGACCGTCCGTGGTTTGGGTGACACGCAAATGCCGCAATTTTCCACGTTAAGCTTAGCTCACTAATGATGTTTTGTGCGATGTGTCCATGTAGGAACCGATATCTTATCCTGTGCATCCGATAGCCGGTTTGTCATCTTACGGCCTCACAGCTGTCACGCCTTAAAAAAGGCTTAGATCACTAGTTTAAGACATCATGCCACTTTAGATCAATAATCTAATCATTTTATAAACTGTAGCAATATACCTTTTTCCTTTACTTTTTGTTAATTCTCCTTGATTGCATATAAATGAACTATTTTATTAAATAAATTAATAAATGCATTAAGATACATAATATTCATTTATTAAATAACAAGTAATGTAATTTTAAAGGTGTGTTTGATGCACATGATAGGTGCAATACGGAGTAATTATAAAAAAATTAATCTATTTTTAAAATTTTTATATGAAATAATTTATTTTTTATATTTTTATATGAAATAATTTATTTTTATATTTTGGTGTAACACAAAATACAAAAACATAAAAGCGAAGTTTTGATTCTTTGCAAGCAACTTCTAAAAATTATCCAATATAATAACCTTTAAAAAAGTGTTAGGATTGCTCCTTCTTACACCAACATATTATCGTGGTGTATCTAATTTTTATTTTATATAGAATTTATAATTTACAACACTATAGAATAACTCAGCCCAAATATAATATATGTTTAATGGGTTTAAATTTAGCGTAAATGAGTTTGAATCAAAACAAACTAAACACAAATATATTTTACGTTATTAATACATTAACCTGTTAAATCGAAAAATAACATTTTTAATATAATTATAGATAAGTTTAGATACATATGATAAATAGGTTAATTAAACACAACTATATTTCACGTCATTAATATATTAACCTGTTAAACCAAAAAATAACATGTTTAACATAATTATAGATAAGTTTAAATACAGGCAAAATTAAAATTAATATATTTATTAATAAGTTAATAATATAAAATTTTTATTATTTAAAAAAAAACAAGTTTTAATTTAATATATCATCAATAAAATATTTATGTTTTATATTTGTATTAATATTTTATAAAAAATAAATTTAAAAATTAGTTACAAAAACTTAAATATGTTATATATAGGTATATGAATATGACACGTTTAATATATGAGTTGTGTTTGTATTTATATATCTGACATGATTAATAAATAGGTTAGATTTGAGTTTATAATATATGATTTATATTCATTTACGATACAACCTATTTATAATATAGTGATTGTTACCTCTAATTTATACATAAATTAAGATTAATCTTATTTATAATATGTTGGCTATCAAATACTTATACCCATTTATGGTAATTAATTATTAATAAATAAATAAATCCCATCTTTATCTTTTATTTTTATTTTCAGTCTTTCTCTTATTTGGGCAAAACAATTTTTATTTTTATTTTTTAACTTATACCTCAACTTTATTTATATTTAGTTCTGATAGCACTTGAACTGCCAACTTGTTGATAATTTGCATTTCCATCGTATTTTTAATTATCGAATTGGAGTATGTTGTAATTTATAAGACAAACATTGGAAATGTGAACATGATTGTATAGGAGAAGACATTGACTAGTGACTAATGTGAAGCCAAATAATAAAATCACGTGACAAATTAGTTGAATTGCCTTTTAATGAAATCGTTCGAACTTTAATTTCGTTATCGGCCGCAAGCGATCATGTATATGGCTAGGGTTGACCGCTAGGGGAAGTGGCCATGCAGGGGGAGATAAGGTGATGACTGGTAAATAGATATTTAATGGTTATACCATTTTAAAATTTAATATTTTTATTATATTACTAATTTATTAAATTTTTATATGTTAAATTATTTTTTTCTATGATTCATAATTTATTAAATTATATTATGTGAAATTCATAATCACATTAACTAATTATTTAAATTAGTAAAGACATATTTAATGATTATACTACTGTAAAGTTTAATATTTTTATTACATGACTAATTCATTAAAATTTTATATATTAAAATTTTTTTATGTGAATTAATTAATTATTTAAATTATTTATAATAAATAATATATAAAATATAATTTTTTTTCCTAATACATATAATTTAGATTATTTATATTTAGATAAAAATTATATGTGATTATCTAAATTTCTGAAAAGTGATGCAGTTTATTTTTATAATTTATTTATTCAAAATAGTTTGTTTATTCATTTTTAAAATATCACTTTTTAATATATAATTTGTTTATTTATAATCTATTTGTTCAAAACAATTATTTGATTAAAATAAAGTAGTATTTATAAATTTTTTAATTAAAATATTAAAAAAATGTAAAACAATACTAAAAATGTTAACAAATAAAAAAAATGCAACGGGTACTTTTTATAATTAATTAATTAGAAAAATTAGTAATACTATTTAATTTATTTTACATGGTATCAGAGCCATCGTCTCATTCTGTTGATCCGATGGTATGTTTGTAATGGTTTGTATGGTAATGATATTTTCTGCAGTATTTTTCAGCCTATTTTGATTCTCTGGTTGGTTAGTTTCTCATGGAACAGTTAAACATTCACATCTTCAACCTTTCCAACTATCTCTCTGTTTCCTATTACCTTTTCTTCTTCATTCTTGTAGGTTTATACATCCTCCTGAAGTGCAGTAGGTTTAGGTCACAATAATCAGCAACCTTGTTTCCCCAGTCACAGTAGTGTGTGCCGTTTTAGCCAAGGTGGGCGTGTTAGGCCAGTGCTCATGATATGACATCCATTTTTGCTGATAATGTTCCTCCTCTACCTTCTTCATCTCAGTCGGATAATCCGCCTTTAGTTCATTCTCTTTCCTTTGACATTCCTCCTCTTCCATCTTCTTGCCTTAAGACTGTTACCCATAAGATTGATAATCTCGTTGAAATCACTCATCTTCCAGAAGAACGTCAAATAGGTGAAACAACTCCTCCTCTTTTGAATCCTTATACATTTTTTACTCAGAAAAGATCTTTTACCCGTTCCATCCGAACCCTGATCTCTCACAAGAAACCTCCAGTTCGAGAATATGTCCAAGGCACAGGTCTCACTGCCTGTACCCTTGATTCTAGGGAAGATGAACAATATGTATCCCTAGAAATTCCTCTGCAAATAAAAAAAAAAACAGATAAGAACTCATGAGATAATTGAAATTAGCTTGAATTTAGTTGAAACTAACCTTGAATCATGGGCACTAAAATCTAAATTAATTAAAAATAAATAAGTAGATAAATTTTGTTAGATTTATATTTAGTAATTTTAAAAGTAATTTAATTTCTAACTCATTTAAATTATTTCTAATATTATTTATATTTATATTTTTATAATATATATTTTATATTTAACAATTAATTGACTAAGTGATATTTCATGTATATATATTTTTAATTTTTCAACTCATCTGTCAAATCACTTTCTAATTTACTAAATTATCACTTTTATTATATAATGGTGGTAAAACTCTACTTTCAACCTTTATAAAAAAAAATTTAGAAAATAATTAATAAAAAATTGTCTTTGAGTTTTTTTTTTTTTTTTTTGAGATTTTACAATCTCTAATTAAAATAAACATATAGCTATAAGAAAAAAAAAAGTAAATAAAAAAATAGCTTATTTAAGTAGCCCTTACTAAACATCCAATAGAATTATTAAATATTATCTTCATTTTTTACTGATTGAAGTACATCAATTAAAATCAAATAAATAGTCTCATGGATATTTTTATTTTCTAGTCTAAATCAAGTTTTAATTTATCAAACTATATATTCACTGCCATGGCCCTCAATATATATATTATTTATGGTCAATTTATTATATAGAAATGCCTGCCACCTGTGAGGTATCTAAGCCACGTGCAAATGGTTGCTAACATGACCACGTACCTTCTCCTTCAGAAAAAAATGAAGAAAAATCCAAACACAGACCCCACAGAGGTTAGATTTTGTAGGACGGAAACATGAGTTTTTAATTATATATTTATTTTCTCTCCTACCCTTTTCTTATATTCTCCACACTGCCCATAATAATAATAATAATAATAATAATAATAATAATAATAATAATAATAATAATAGCAGAAATAAATGTTTTATCTGGTGGTGCACGTATGTATCTGATGAGACTTATATGATAGATTGTGTACTTAAATTAAGATAAATATTTTGCAAGAAAGAATACAAACATTTCTATCTGATAATGCAAATATTAAGATAATGAACTTAACTTTTTTGGGTACTATATTTAATAAAAATAACTTGGTTCAACAATTTCAAGTAACATTCATTTCAAGAATAAGATGAACCAAAATTATTGTAAATTAAAAAAAAATTTTTGTTAAATTTCATATATATAGGTTGATTTATTTGAGCTAAAACTTCTATTTTTGAGCTAAATAAGGTGATTTTTTTATGATTTATGAGATGTACCAATTTTATAATGTTAATTTTCTTCTCAAAGCAAAAAAAATTCAATTTTTTTTAGGATTTACGATTATGTATGAAGTATATTTAGTTCGTAATCTTTTTGTCTACGTTACTAATACTTAGTATTAAAATGTCATTTATTTAGTTTTTATAAATATATTTTTAGGAGTTATGTCTAGAATTTGTATTGGTAGGGTTATTATTTCTTGTGAGGAGAAATCAAATCAGAGATTAAAAATCATATTGTCTGAATATTTAAAATTTTGAGATAAATTTTCTCTTTTATTTTTCATGAAACTGTCTAAACTAACAACCACACAAGCTACTAAAATTTGGATCAAACAAGGGTGTCTTAAATGATCGTATTATCTCCTAATTAACCAATGTTCCTGGAGAGGAAGCAACAAGAGGCACGCACATTAATATGCAAACATTTTATTTTAGATTTCAATTTTTAAAACAATTCAAATAGAAATAATTAATATGTTATCTACTAACTAATTTTAGTAGACATTATTTCATTTAATAACTTGATATTATCTTCGTCTTTTTGACATTTTCAATGTGATAATAAGTTTGTCTCCAAGCCAACTTTGCACACACAATGAGATTAATTACTGTTTGAAATACAGTAAGGTTAGGTATGGAAGAACTATTTCAACATAGTTTTCTTCGTACTCAAAGTTGGAACTCCAGTCGCTAGGTTAAAAGACATTGAGTCTCATCCACTCAGCCTAAGGTCCACTTGGAAACGTCACTGTTGTTTTGTTTATCAAGAAGTTGAAATTAAATATCATTAATTTAAAATTTTAGAAAATCATGTGAATCCTTAAAGCCAAAAAAGGTGCACTTTTTTCGTCGAAGTCTTTTCCCTTTGAATTTGTTGAGTGAGGTTCTTTCAAAGTTTGGCAATTTGACACTTCCCTGCTAGGGCCCCCTTGGAATTGTTATCATATCTTTCTTACAAAGCTAGTGTCATTTCACATGTCCTTCATATCATTATGTGAAGTTCCCTAATTCATGTCCAACATTTTTGATCAATTACAAAAAGTATTTAGGAATAAAATTGTGCTAAGAGTATTACAAATACTCAATATTCAAGAGCTCCTTTCTCATCATAAACTAAGTATAGGCATACTTGTGTTGAAAAAACAAAGGGGTTATTCCATTCATTTCTTTTCTTATGTTGTTTTAGTTCACTTAATCTAAAAAGTCACAAATAACTCTTGATATCTATTTTAATTTAACATGAAAATACAAAATAAGAGCTTCTTAAGCCCTAATCCCAAAAAATAAATTTTAAGTAAATTCCAAAAAGAAAAAAAAATGAAAGTTCATTTTGAGAATATTCTTATATTCCATTTCCTCCTTATTTCATTAGCAAATGCATTTAAAAAAAAAGAAAGAAGAAGAAAAAGTGGGAAAAATACTATGATCCAGTTTTTGGAATATATTTAAAATCTCAAAATCTCAAAAGCCTAGCAAACATGTGATTAGATTATTCTCTCTACACTTGTACACTCCTAACTCTTTGAAATTTATATCTGACATAGATATTTAATCTCTGATACCAACATTATCGCAACATATCTGAAAAAGCAATATCATGATTGACATATAATATTATATACGCTCTAACTATGTATATACTATTATGTTAGACTCTTGACACTTGTATCTCCTAATATCCATCCAAAAATGTTGACAAGACTTTCCTTAAAATTTTAACTAAACCCGAAATCAATCATCCAACAAACAATTTCATATTCAACATTTTTTTACAAATATAAATATGTTTGAGCACATAAAGTTCATAATTCATAAATATATAACATACAACCTATAGTTCATAACTAGTTTCAATAAAAAATCGTGTCTGACGTTTTTTTTTTAGTTTTTTACGCTGTATTTTTGTACTAATTTTATGTGCACCTCAAGATTAATCAGTATTCGAGTTATAGTAAAGTTATAAATAAGAAAACTCTTTCTACATAATTTTTTAATAACCAAAACTCGAGACCTTTAATTAAAAAACACTGAAAGATAAGACATGCTTATATTTGTAAAATATGTTTCCACCTACCACTAAGATTTCTTCACTTAAAACTCTTTGAATAGATGGTGAACAACACTTTCATCCTAGTAGCCTAGCAAATGACCCTCAAAAAGGGATATTTTTGGTGTCAATACAACTCAAGAAGAACCATTAACTGGTCATTTAAGATTCCCAAAGTGAAAGCAATGCCTCTAAACTAAACAGGAGGCTGCGAGGGCTTTCACACATGACATTTGCTTCTTCCGTCAGGCCATATTCGGTATCATAATGGCAGAAAATGGCTCCCACACCTTCCTTCTTTGTGTCTGTGCTGATAAGAATTGTTAGTCAAAGATAACATACAAGTCCCCACACACACGCATATACAACCACCAGCTAAAGCCAAGAAGAATTGGGCGCTAGTAGTTCACACACAAGTATACAACCACCAGCTAAAAACCAAGAAGAATTGGGCTTTAGTAGTTCACAGAGGTCGTACCACAGGTTGTTCCAACTAAACTTGTAATACTGTTTTATCATATCTTATCTAATATCATTTTCATTCTATTATATCATTGTATTCTACTTCATATTCTATTATATCATTATATTCTGCTTTATCTTATTTGCAAGCGAAACACACCCTTATAAAATAATCTTCTTAGGTAATAGCTTTTTTTCAATTGAAAAAGGGAAGTCCAATGACAGTGATAAGGTATTATCTTTTTATACATTGGCCGATAGATAAATAGAGAGATAAACATAAATATCTTTAGGAGTAGGCAACTGTTTATTCACCAGTAAAAATTCATAATCTTTATTTGCTCTTAGGCTTCACTTTTATTCTCATCTACCAAACAAAACAGGACAAAGAGAAGCAATTTGAGTCTCTCTAATTAGTGGCATCAATCAGCCATTCAGATGTTAGATTTATTTTTTTTATTGGGAGCTCGACAGAAGACCCTAAAGATTTCAAATGATCCACACAGCCATGTGTAGTTACTTCATACAAAACAGGGTGATCCATTGATTTAACCTCCAAGAGAAAAAAAAAAAAAAGAGCTCATTGCCCAGAAACTCTCTCCAAAACTACTGGAATCATCAATCCACATTCCAAATCCTCAGTAACATTAGCTTCTTGAGTCATTCACCTTTC
>JAJIYU010001779.1:0-33706 GCA_030144865.1 Tinospora cordifolia
GTTATATATTTCCCTAATAAGTATTTTATAATGTTATACAATATTATATAACATTTTTTCTATTATTTATCATTATTTCTATCGTATATACATTTTTTTCTATCTTTATTATTAATTCTCAAATCGCATAAACGTGAATTTAATATGTCCATTGACCTTCAAAAATCCTAATTTCAGTGTCATTAAGTTCAGAGTTTCATTCTCGACATTTTAGTACCCACCGACTAAAATTTCAGTATTAATGGGTATACCCCTTATGCGTCAACTTCCAACTGCCATATAATTTCCTATGGTCCACGAGGGTACAAATAATATATATATTTGCATTCTGCTCGTAAATCTGAGCACAATGATATATATATTGTATAGTTTCATTCATAGGAAAAATATGCTCTAATTTTGGATTGCGCATTAAATTAATACATTTATTAAAACTATACTATAAAATTAAAATTCACAATTTATAAAATAATTCATAATTGAAAAGAGGTAAAAATGGTTTACCCAAAATGTCGGATTTCCAAAGCACGCGACTCCTCTTTTTCTTTCCTCTTTTTTTTTCTTTTTCTTTTTCCCTTTCTTTCTTTCCTTTTCCTCTCTTCTTTCTCTCTCTTTTTCTCCCTTTTTATTTTCTTTCCCGGATGATAACTTATGAGCAAATGGAGAGTGAATGAAGAAAATAAATGAGAGAATGACTTTATATAGGGAAGGATTGGGGTGGGTCCCATTAACATTAAATGCCAAAGATAAGTTTTAATTCATCTTATCTCATTTGTCATCAAATGCATCTTTATCTTGTGACTCATCAAGGCCATTATTTTCTTTAATAAAGTTATTTTCATTAATATATTTCTTTCATTATCCAAGTCATTCATGATAATTACCTCTTTAATTCATTTTTGTTATTCATTTATTTTTCAACTAAGCACATTGCCTTAATCCAAAATTTATTTACATTTAATTATTATTATTTTTCTTTATTATCTTGATCCAAGTCATGTGATAATGATTTAATTTAATTATTTTTTTATTTTCTTAATTATCCATCCAACATGAGTCATCAAGATAATCATTTATTTTTCTAATTAATTTTTTTTCTTTATCCAACAATAATCTTTTATCCAACATTTTTATTTATTCAATTATTTTTTTGTTGCTATTCCCAACCAAGCAATCATTCCTCAATTAAATAAATATACACCTGGTCATTTATTTGCTTCATCCATTAATATATATATATATTCATGCATATTAAGACATATATGTATATATATGTAAATGCAATAATTATTTTATTACATAAATTCATTTTATTCATCATTATTTATTTATTTTAATTCCTCAAGTAATACACTTATTACTTAATGCCTTCACCAAAAATCATGTATTACCATTTAATACACACATTGACTAATACCATTGCCAAAAATTTCGTGTTTTTGTATAATCATGTATTTCTCATTCATAATTCATTAATTGATATAGAAAAATACATGTCGAACTCATCGACTGAATGTCCAAAAATACGGGTCGTTACATCAACATATCTTCAAGTATCTGGATGACCCTCTCAGACTACCCATCTGTCTGCAGATGAAAGGTTGTGCTCATGGTTAGTTTGCTCCCCAATTCTTTTTGTAAATTATGACAGAACTGAGATGTAAACCTGGAATCTTTGTCTGACACTATAGTACTAGGGATGTTGTGTAGTCGTACAATCTCTCGCATATAAAGTTCTCCCAGCTTATTCACTTTGTCAGTAGATCGAATAGGTAGAAAGTGCGCCACCTTAGTCAGTCGATCTACTATGACCCAAACGGTGTCTTCCCGCTTATGACTTCTTGGCAACGCTAACGAAATCCATCGCAATACTGTCCTATTTCCATTTTGGAATCGAAAGTGGCTGCAATAACCCAAATGGCTTCCTATGTTCAGCCTTTACCTGCTGACAAGTTAGACACTGAGAGATATATCTAGCGATGTCTCTCTTCATCCCTCTCCACTAGAAGGTCTTCTTCAGGTTCTGGTACATCCTATCACCTCCTGGATGCATACTGCACTTACTCATGTGCGCTTCATCTAGTAAGGTTCCTTTCACCTATCCAGAACTAGAAACACATAATCGGTTTCCCAATCTCAGTGCACCTTCTATATCTAAGCTAAAATATGAGTGCTTTCCTTGTTTAATGCCCTCTATCAGCTCTGTGATCCATCTGTCAGATTTCTACTCCTCTCTGATCTGGCGTAAAATGTTCGGCTAGCAAGTCCCTGCATACAAATATGTATGTGAATCATATGTAGCTACACCCCGATTATAGTCACTGATCAACTGATACATCTGCCCCACTTCATCCTTTCTGCTGGATTTCCTGCTAAGGGCATCAACAACTACATTCAATTTGTCGGGATGATAGTGAAGCTGAAAATCATAGTTATTGAGGAACTCAACCCACCTCTTCTGCCGAAGGTTCAGTTCCTTCTGGGTGTAAATATACCTGAGGCTCTTATGGTCTGAATAGAGATCAAAATTCTCATCATATAAGTAGTGCCTCCATATCTTCAGTGCAAACACGATCGCTGCAAGCTCTAGATCGTGTGTGGGATAATCCTGCTCATGTGGCTTCAATTGCCACGAAGCGTAAGCCATTGCTTATCCCTACTGCATCGGCACTGCACCCAAACTGCTAAGTGACTCATCTGTGCATAGGGCGTATTTCTCACCAGGAGTAGGTGTGATCAGTACTGGTGTTGTAGTCAAGCTCTCCTTAAGCTTTTGAAAGGACTGCTCACACTGATCATTCCTAATGAATTTTTCATCCTTTCTGGTTAACTTTGTGAGAAGACCCGCTAACTTTGAGAAGTCCTTGATAAATCTGCTGTAGTATCCTGCTAACCTAAGAAAACTCCTGATTTCTGTCACTGTAGTAGGTTGTTACCAGTCAGATACTCCCTGTATCTTCTTTGGGTCCGTTGCTATCCCCTATGCTGAAACCACGTGGCCAAGGAACTTGACATGTTTTATCGAGAAATCGCACTTGCTAAACTTGGCATACAATTTATTCTGTCTCAGTACTTCCAAAATCGTATGCAAGTGCTGTACATTCTCAACCCCTGATCAAGAATATACTAGAATGTTATTGACGAATATTACGATAAACTAATCAAGAAATCGATTGAAGACTTTATTCATAAGATCCATAAATGCGGTTGGAGCATTAATTAAACCGAAAGGCATGACCATGAACTCATAGTCGTCATACCGCGCTCTGAAGGTTGTTTTCTGTATATTAAACTCCTGGATTCTTAGCTGATGATACTCTAATCTCAAATCTATTTTGGAGAAAAACTATGCTCCTCAGCTGATCGAAAAGATTATTAATCCTCGGTAACGGGTATTTATTCTTAATAGTAACACTGTTCGGCTTCTGATAGTCTATGCATAGTCTCATGGATCCATCCTTCTTTCTAACAAACAGGACTGGAGCTCCCCATGGAGACTCACTCAGTCTAATGAATCCCTTCACCAAGAGCCCGTCCAACTGAGTCTTCAACTCTATCAACTCTACAGGTGCCATTTTGTATGGTGGAATAGTGATGGGGTTCGTACTAGGATGTAACTCAATCTTGAACTCTACCCGTCTATGAGGTGGAAATTCAGGTAGGTCCTCTGGGAACATGTCTATATACTCCTGTATCACGGGAATGCTATGCATATATGTGATCCCCTCTGTATCCTCATCTAGTAACTGCATGAAGTCCTCCTTCTGCCTAATAGCATACAATAATGCCAATGTCGGACTCCTAGGCAACCACTGCATATCCCCATCTATCCTCAGTATCTCTTTAGATGGCAACTGTATAGTGACTCACCTCCTTTGGCAATCTATCTGTGCCTGATATTGGGTCAACCAATCAATTCTCAATATCACGTCGTAGCCATTAAAATGGAGTAAGTAGATATCAGTGAAAATCAGCTGGTCTCCTAATCTGAAATCAACTCCACAATACTTCCCTGAGCTCACTGTCTTGCCTATCGGCGTGGCAACATCCAATGGTACTGCAAATGGGTTCATGACTAATCTCAATTTACTCACCAACTCCTCAGAAATAAAAGACTGTGTGGAACTATAATCAAACAAGATGTGCATGGGAACACCAAACAACCAAAAACATACCATCCACTGTAGGAGTTAGAGTCGTCTACGCCTCAATTGCATACAATCTGGCCTGGTCCCTATGCTATGTCAGAGATCGTGTCTGCTGCCTTTGTTGTGGGCGACTACACTGTCCCTATCTTGACTGCTACTGAACTGGGCCTGGAGCTAGAACAACTCCTCGCCTAGTGTCCTGGCTGACTATATAGGAAACACAACCCTAGTTTCATGGCCTACTCTCTCCGCTCAGCACTCATCTGATCCAACCTAGTCTGCTGCTGCTACCGCTGCTGTCCCAAAGCCTGTGCCTGCCCACTGGTGGTAGGTGTTCTAGCTGGCCGCCATCTGGATACCATGACTTGTGATAATAGCCATTCATTTCAACCCACCTATGCCATTTGCATTTTCGTGCTACTGTGACTCTAAATTCAGATTTCTAAGTTTTTTGTTTGTTTTAGTGGCCTAGTGGTCCATGTTTATAAGTCAACAACATTTTGTTTAGTTTTGGGTAGAGGAATTCGTGTGTTAATACTCAAAATAACATACTACATATATCGAAAACAAGCACCCAACAAACAATCAAACAATGCACGCTGGCAAGATGGAACCATGTTCCATCATGGCTGGAATATTTATGCCAAATGTCAGCCTCTAAGGATGATTCAAGACCCACCATATTGGTCTGTCCCATTAAAGAAGAGTATGGTGCATCCAAGTTCTTCCAAAGAATCCGTTCATTGCCCATTACAATTTTGCAAGTGTCTCACTCCTTAAGGTTGATGCTAAACCCACCGTACTGTACCGTCCCATTATAGTGAAACACAATGTGTAAAGTTCAGTCTAAGGCTCAATCACTCATCATACATGGGCGTCATTCATCAAATCCAGGATTCCTCTGTACCCCTAAATCCTTTCGTTAGATACATCCATACTTGAGGTACAGAATCCACCTGAACCGAATCTTGACACAAACAAGTGTGCATAATCACGTTATCAGTCTCTAGCTTATGCCCTAAAAGCTTTCATTAGATCCACTGTGACCCCAAGACATCACCCAGTCTTTCCCTAAACCTAGGGTTATAAGACTTGGCTTGCTGACTCAACTGTTGAGTCGCCAAATCCGACTCACTTTCACTTCTATGTGATGCCTTCGGCCTCAAGTTTCCCGGATCCTTTCCAAAGTAGCGCAACACTCGTAGAGAGTAATACTCAGCCTATAGGGCTACTATCCAAAGGAAGCGTATCACTAGTAGGGAGCAAAACCTCCACCTATAGGGCTACTGTCAAATGGAAGCGCATCTCTCGTAGGGAGTAAAGCTCAGTCTACAAGGCTACTACCCATACTTTCATCCGTTTGCGAATGGTCACTTGAGCACCTGACACACTTAAATCTTTTCTAGACTTCTAGCCACATAATTACTAGTAGATGGTTTTTATTCAATTTCAAAATCACAGTCATTCAAAACTATTTCCAGTGAAAATCAAATTCGATTAAATTTTTCATTTCAGTAAGACTTTTCAGAAAAATAGTTCCTTCTGGCATTACGTTGCCAGGAATGATCTAGTTATGCCTAGTGTTATCAAACACTGACCTCTAATACCAAACTTTTGTCACACCCCAACCCTCGAACTGGATCGTCCTCTGCCCTATAGTTGGGCTAGCATAGCTCTACAGCTTGGCGCACGTCCACTGGAGCGTCGGGCCGTGTGACTTCATTCTTTTTCTTTTCTTTCACTTTTCAGGAAATCTCTTTACACGAGATTTAAAAGAAATGTTTCAAATAGAAATTTTCAACATGCTTCAATAAGCATTTAAACTCATGTCAGCAGATATTCAAATAATAACAATACTGGAAATCAAAATAGTTGTTGCAGAAGCATTCAATACATTTCAAAACTTTGAACCACTGTCCAACATCGAATATTTGTAAATCATCAATTCATAAATAAAAATCCAAAACAGTGTTCAAGATCTCAAAACATTTCTGTATACATATAAGAGGAATAAAGTATGGGGCCACATGCCCGAGTCCAAAATATACATGTATCAAAAATAGAGGGTCAATTCAAAATAAAATAAACACTATCCCTCTTTCTCTCCTAAACTCTACCAGTCTTTGTTCTATTAGCCCTCACTAAGTGTTGTGCCCATGAGTACTTGTAAAATGAAAATAGGGTGAGCTCGAAAACCCACTAGAGCTCTACTACACATCAATAGCATTATACAAACAAACATACGAAACATGCACACATTTTCACATCATTAGGTACATTTCAAACACTCTCGTATTTTAATTAGACAGGTAAATTAATTTAAATAGAAATAAATGAGTATAAATACACGTAATTGTACGGACTACGTGTGTAGGTACGTGTTAATTATATACATGTATTAAAAATGCATATTACGTAGATAAATGAATTAAATTAAATAATGTGTACAAATTAATTAAATTAATTAATGGGTTCAATATATATATATATATATATATATATGATTTGGATGATTAAAGTAATTGGTATTTATGGACTAATGACAAATCTCATTCGATGAATATTATGTATTATTCATGAGTAACAATTAAAATTAAATTTAAAATATTGATTATTAGTATGTTTTATATGAGATATGTGTGGTGGTTGAAATTAAATTTGGAATATAAATCATTGGTTGGGGCACCAACATTAACATACCATCCAGAGCATATATAAATATATGGTGGGAATGGGTTATTAGTATATTTATTTATATCTATATATAGATATAGGTATAAATAACCCATTAATGACTATCAATGGATTTGCATGTAGCAAATAACCAAATTAACTTACCTTGAGGTTGGTACGTTGGTGGAACAAGTAAAAAGCAAAACAACAAAACAAAAATATAATACATTATATATGTGGTGGTGTAGTTGGTTAAACAAATCACACTTAATATATATTATGTCGGCTTTTGTGGATGATGGGGGCACATGATGGCATTTAGTTGTAGTGATGTGTAAGTAAGGTGGGTCGTGGGCGGTGGGATGTTTTTGTTTATCTCTTGTTTTCACTTGTCATTCACGACTACAGAAGCTAAGAAAAAATAACAGAACGCCCAACGAATGGAGAGAAAGAAGAAATCGGATTTTTTTCGTCGGATTCGTCGCACAAGTTAGCTATTTCTCCTCATTTGTATTTAAAAAATGTTATATAAGCTGAGTATTACCATCCTAAGGATGTAATTTTTAATGTAGACAGTGCTTTATAGTTGTACTCAAAAAATTGAGTATTTTTTCACAGTGAGTAAAACTCAACAAAAATTATACCAAAACACTCATGGCGATAAGTAGATCCCAAATATGTAGTTAGATTGTGCTAGTTTATCCTATAGATTTTAAAATAAATACTTGAACTTTTATAACCCTTGGATAGGCTTTTGGGTATGTTAAACCCAATAAAACTCTGATTGAGACCTATAGGAATGTAGAGTATGAAAATACGGATCCATCAACACCAAACTTGTGAATTTTGGATATAAAATAAATTTTTAGGGAATGATTGATCAAGGGGATTATTTGTGAAAATTTAGAAAAAATTGAAGAAAAATAGGATTTAGAAGCTTATTTACTTTATTTGATGCTATAAAAATATGGAATTTGAGCAGAAAATTTATTTGAAAGGTTTTGGAGAATATTTGAGCTAATGCGCAGTCATACGTATTGTCTAATACATGTATGTGATTAAATATGAAAGATAAGTACGCTAGAAATTCTTTATGAAAATAAATTAATTGTGATTGTGAATATACATTGTTTTTGTGATAAGTTGATTTTGGTACCTTGGAACCTAAATTTTGGAAGTGGGTATTGGAAATTGTTTGGACAACAATTTTGGTGAGTGGTGATTATTTTTGGCATTATATGAATGGTGAGATTATGTCAAAACTATGATTTTTTTTAAAATTAGAATTAATGCAAATGAAAATATATAATATATATGAAATGATAGATTATATATTACTGAATTTTACAGTAAATTTGGGAGAGACTGGTTATTATAGCATGAAGTGAAATATGTGGCCAGCGGGTTAAGCTATTGGTAATCTGTGAGTATTTTTTTATCTTGGTTATTTATATGGCATTGTAAATATGAAAATGATTTGAATGTAAGCATGCTACTTGTATTGACATTTGTTGCATTTGATTTGAAATTCATAAACTGTATTTACACAGCAGCGTGTTTTGGATTTGCAAGAGCAGATCTAAAATACGATATCGTTTCGATGGACTAAGCCCTGGAAAGTAATACTTCTTATTTGATAATCCATGTGGGACTGAGCCATGAGAAGTATCAGCCTTTCTCTAGGTGATAATTCTCGAAATGGTTGTGGAGTGCGTAATAATTAGAGGTACAGTCTACTATTGTCCAGGCCAGACAAGGAGTGAGACTGACTCAACTTATGAAAGATGTGGATGTGCATATGTTTTGTTAAATGATGCATTGAAACTTGCACGATCACTATGTTGAATGCATGTATGTATGGTTTAAATGTGCATGATGAATTTAAATGTTTTATCTAATTTGATTTTCTGCATGATTATTTAAATGCATCTAAATGCCATTGATGAAAATTACTCACTGGGCATGTTGTAGCTCACTAATTAGTTTTAACATTTCGGGAACATATAAGAAAAGGGAAGAAACTAGTACAAGAAGGATAGTTGACTCTTCAGTCACTGCTGTGTGCGTAGGTTTAATTATTCTGTGGGTTGTATTTTTGTATAATTATAATTATCATTGTATATATGATATCATTAAAGGGATTTAGATCTGGTTATACCAGTTAAGAGTAGAACTTTGTAAATTATGAGCTATGAGTTATGATTGATCAAAGCATGTGGTTTAATATTATTTGTTGTGAACTATGGATTGATAATGTGTTTATTAGATGATGAATTTATTGGAATAAGTCAAAATTTTAGAGGAGACTCTGTCAAAATTTTTGGATGAATAGTAAGTAGTATTGAGTGTAAGAGGCTGACATAGTATTATATACGTAGATGTAGCATATATGATATTATGTGCCGGTCGTGACATCACTTTTACGAAGTGGATTGCGATAATGTTGGTATCAGAGCCCTAGAATTTTGAAAGCTTTAAAAGATAAAATTCTTATATAATGTTATGTTTGCTTATATGGGTATTTATATTGATAGTTAATCTAGGTTGACAAGTACCATGGATTTGATCTTGATGAAGTTTTATTTGATTGTAAATTTCAGTATTGAAGGGACAAACAAGCAAGATCAGCCATGGATCCTAATGAAAAGTTGAATCAGACATTGGAAGCTATATTTGCCTCACAACAGCAACAAAAGGCACTGCTAGCTAATCTATTGGCACAAACGCAGGGTAACAGACCAGGTCCACAAAATGTGCCAGCGGAAGGGGAGCAAAGTAGTGCTAGTGTTCCTGTGAGAGGTAGAACTGAACCAGTTGTTGATCCTGTTCCAGTCCAGGCTGAGGTGGCAGCACAGGTGGATCCTAATGCTGAGAAAGATAGGTATGATAAAGTAATAAAGGCCTTCAAGCACAGGGGTCCTATTGAGTTTCCAGGTGGACTTGATCTTGTAACTGTAGAAAGGTGGATGAACAGGATGGAAACCATCTTTGAGGACATGCAGGTTTCAGATGCAGAAAAGGTAAAACTAGCTAGATTCAATTTGGTTAACAAAGCAGATGATTGGTGGAGACAGATGGCCACTAGAGGTGTGGAGGTTAAGTCATGGACTAAGTTTAAAGAATTATTTTACGAAGAATTCTATCCTAGCTGTGAGAAGGACAAGAAAAAAAATGAATTCATGCATCTTACCCAGGAAGTATGACAATAAGGGAGTATGAGCAGGAGTTCAATCGATTAGCTTTATTTGCTCCTGAGATGGTAGCTACAGATGAGCTTCGGGTGCAATGGATCAGAGACGGGTATTGTGATTGCATCCGTGAGGGGCTAGCGTTAGCAGGGGTATAGACTTATGAGCAAGCAACCAGACAGGCTGGGGATCTTGAGACTGCCCAAGCTAATGCTAGGATGAGGAGAGTTGTTGCTACAGGGATGACAATGACATCATCTACCACACAGAGTGCACCAGTAGTCCAAATGAGTCCAGTTATGGCAGGGAAGCCATATTATCAGAAGAGAAGGCCCATGCCTAATAAGAAGCCCAAATATAGTGGTCAGGGTAGTAGAATGGAGGCATTTGCAACTCCAGTTGTGACAGGGCCTACACCACCACCAGCATCATATATGGCAGGGAGAGGTGTACCACATCCAAGGAGGCCACAACAGCAAACTGGGAGCAGACCTTATATGGCAGCAGGAGGTACAGGGTCTCAAGTTGCATCTTCTACTTCTGGATCAGGTAGACCACCATTTATTTGCTATAGGTGTGGGATGCCAGGACATAGAGTTTTTCAGTGTCCACAATCTGCACCCCAGAGATCTTCTACTGTCCAAGGGGGTGGAACTACAACAGGGATGCATGAGTAGGCCAGAGTAGTAACAGAGCTTGATCCTGACTCTAGGAAATAGCTCATTGAAGGTATTATCCATATCTGTGACACTCCTATGTATGTTTTGATAGATGATGGATCGACTTTATCCTTTATTGCTGGTCATATGGTAGATAGACTACATTTATCACCTATTAGGACTAGCACACCTTTGATTTTGAGCACAACAGCTGGGAAGAAAATATATCCAAATATGGTGTGTGAAAATTGTGTGGTGAAATATGACAATCATGAAATGATTGTGTGCTTTAAAATTTTAGAATTTCTAGAATTTGATGTTATTTTAGGCATGGATTGGTTGGAGGCCTATCATGCATGTGTTGACTCTTTTTTTTAAAAGAATAGTCTTTCAGATACCGGATCAACCCTCATTTGTGTATAGGGGTATGAAATCTTCACAACTTTCTACTCGAGGTCATATGGCTACTGATGAAGAAGTATGAATGTGGGTTGGTATTGGTTCAATGGTGGAAAAGGCAAAAGGCATCCAATTAGCTGATATTCCTGTAGTTGGTGAGTATCTCGATGTGTTTCCAGATGACTTGCCGAGGTTACCACCAAAGCGGGAGATAGACTTCATTATTGAATTGATGCCCAACATTAAGCTTATTTCCATTCCTCCATATCAAATGGCACCAAAGGAGTTGCAGGAACTTAAAGTGCAACCAGAGGAGCTAATGACTAAAGGGTTTATTAACCCAAATATGTCACCTTGGGGCGCACCTGTATTATTTGTAAAGAAGAAGGATGAAAGCTTACGGTTGTGCATCGATTATCGTCAGCCGAATAAGGTGACTATAAAGAATAAGTATCCTTTGCCCCCCATTGATGATTTATTTGATTAGTTGAATGGTGCTAAGTTCTTTTCTAAGATTGATTTGAAGTCTGGATATCATCAGTTAAGGGTTCGAGAAGAAGATGTGCCAAAGACTGCTTTCAGAACTAGATATAGTCATTATGAGTTTCTTGTGATGCCTTTAGGATTAACTAATGCTCCTGCTATGTTTATGGATTTAATGCAAAGGGTAGTTAAGCCATATCTTGATCATTCATTATTGTGTTTATTGATGACATCCTCATATATTCCAAGACTCGAGAAGATCATGAGCAACATCTCCATATCACTTTGAAGACTTTAAGGGAGCACAGATTGTATGCTAAATTTAGCAAATGTGAGTTTTGGCTGAATGAAGTGAAGTTTTTGGGTCATGTAGTAAGTGCAGAGGGCATTTCAGTTAATTCTGCTAAGGTTGAGGATATTATCAATTGGCCAAGACCAAGTACAGTGACTGAGATTCGTAGTTCTGGGTCTAGATGGCTATTATAGAAAGTTTGTATAGGGCTTTTCTAAATTAGCTGCTCCACTCACAAAGCTAACTCAGAAGAATGTACCATTTGTGTGGACCTCAACATGTGAAGCTGCATTCATGGAGTTAAAGAAGAAATTGACTACTATTCCTGTGTTAGTACTTCCACAGCTTGGGAAGGATTTAGTGATATATACAGATGCAGCATTGATAGGTTTGGGTGGTGTATTAATGCAGGAAGGTCGGGTAATTGCTTATGCATATAGACAGCTAAAGGTGCTTGAGAAAAATTATCTTGTGCATGATTTAGAGTTAGCAGCAGTAGTATTTGTGTTTAAACTATGGAGACATTATCTGTATGAAGAAAGGTTCACACTGTATTCTGATCATAAGAGTCTGAAATATTTGTTTGACCAGAAAGAGCTGAATACGAGGCAGCGTAGATGGCTAGAGTTCTTGAAGGACTA
The DNA here is from genome assembly GCA_030144865.1 of Tinospora cordifolia. Taxonomy (NCBI): domain Eukaryota; kingdom Viridiplantae; phylum Streptophyta; class Magnoliopsida; order Ranunculales; family Menispermaceae; genus Tinospora; species Tinospora cordifolia. Next base: position 12,484 of record JAJIYU010001779.1, read on the forward strand.
TGACTTCACTTTGGAGTATTATCTTGGGAAGGCCAATGTTGTAGTAGATGCACTGAGTAGGAAATGAACAAAGACTAGTGTGGTAGCTTTTCAGATGGCTCAGGAGTGGCGACTTTTAGAGAGAGTGACTATGATGAGTATTCTCTCTGTGGAGCCACATGTTGATATTTGTGCTTAGATGCATATTCAGTTGATAGACTCTCATATTTAGAAGATCAGAGAGTTTCAGCAGCATGATCCTGATTTGACAATGTATGAGACTTAGGCTAACAGTGCAGATAGAGTTGACTGGCAAAGAGGTTCTGATGGTGTTCTGCATTATCAAGGAAGGTTATGGATACCGGTTGATAGGGAATTAAGGGCAGCATTGCTTGAAAAAGCAAACAGATCTCAATATACTATTCATCCAGGGTCTACAAAAATGTATCATGATATAAAGATGACAGTTTGGTGGCATGGGATGAAGAAAGATATAGCTGAGTATGTGCAGAAATGTAGTGTGTGCCAACAAGTAAAAGCTGAGCATCAAAGACTTGGGGGTCAGATGGAACCCCTATCCATTCCAGAGTGAAAATGAGAGCATATTACTATGGATTTCATTACAGGACTGCCTAGATCTCATGGTAGATATGATGCCATATGGGTTATTGTTAATCGGTTGACTAAGTCTGCACACTTTCTTCCGAGGAACACCAGATACTCGATAGACCAACTGAGCAGGTTATATGTTCGAGAGATTGTGAGATTGCATGGGGTGCCTGTATCTATTGAGTCGGACAGAGATCCACGATTTACATCGAGATTTTGGCAGGTTATGCACTCTTGATTCGATACCCATCTCTGTCTCAGTACAGCATTTCACCCGCAGACCGATGGTCAGACTGAGAGGGTGATTCAGATGTTAGAGGATATGCTCAGGTCGTGTATATTGGAGTTTGGTGAGACTTGGAGTAAATATTTATCTTTGTGTTAGTTTGCTTATAATAATAGCTATCATGCTAGTATACGCATGGCACCATATGAGGCTTCATATGGTCGACCATGCAGATCTCCCACTTGCTGGTATGAAGTTGGAGAATCACAGTTGTTGGGGCCAGTGGTTATTGCAGACCACACAGAAAAGATTAAGCAGATTAGACAAAATTTGAAGAAAGCCCAAGATCGTCAAAAAAGTTATTTTGATCATCGCCACAAACCTTTAGAGTTTGCAGTGGGTGACCAGGTACTGTTGAAGGTTCCCCCTCAAAAAGGTTAGATGAGATTTGGAGTGAAAGAGAAATTAGCTCCACGCTTTGTAGGACCATTCGAGATTTTGGAGATGATTGGTCTTATTGCATAAAGACTTGCTCTACCTCCTCAGTTGGCTGGTGTCCATGATGTATTTAACGTATCTATGTTAAGAAAATATTATCCAGATTTGACTCATGTTCTAGATTTAACATAGATACAAGTTGGGGAGGACACTACCTATGAGGAAAAACCTATTCAGATCATAGCCAGAAGGGTACAGAAGCTCCGGAACAAGGAGATTCCGCTAGTCAGAGTCAAATGGCAATTCCATGATAATGAAGAGCAAACCTGGGAGCGTGAAGATAAGATGTGGGAGCAAGTTTCAAATATTTTCACTACTTGAGGTATGTTCCTTCAATTTAAATTTCGAAGACGAAATTCCTTAAGTTGGGGAGATTTGTAACACCTCGTATTTTAATTAGACAGGTAAATTAATTTTAATAGAAATAAATGAGTATAAATTCACGTAATTGTATGGACTACGTGTGTAGGTACGTGTTAATCATATACATGTATTAAAAATACATATTACGTATATAAATGATTTAAATTAAATAATGTGTACAAATTAATTAAATTAAATAATGGGTTCAATATATATATATATATATATATGATTTGGATGATTAAAGTAATTGGTATTTATGGACTAATGACAAATCTCATTCGATGAATATTATGTATTATTCATGAGTAACAATTAAAATTAAATTTAGAATATTGATTATTAGTATGATTTATATGAGATATGTGTGGTGGTTGAAATTAAATTTGGAATATAAATCATTGGTTGGTTCACCAACATTAACATACCATCCAGAGTATATATAAATATATGGTGGGAATGGGTTATTAGTATATTTATTTAGATCTATATATAGATATAGGTATAAATAACCCATTAATCACTATCAATGGATCTGCATGTAGCAAATAACCAAATTAACTTACCTTGAGGTTGATACGTTGGTGGAACAAGTAAAAAACAAAACAACAAAACAAAATATAATACATTATATATGTGGTGGTGTAGTTGGTTAAACAAATCACACTTAATATGTATTATATCGGCTTTTGTGGATGATGGGGGCACGTGATGGCATTTAGTTGTAATGATGTGTAAGTAAGGTGGGCCGTGGGCGGTGGGATGTTTTGTTTATCTATTGTTTTCACTTGTCATTCACGACTACAAAAGCTAAGAAAAAAAATAGAACGCCCAACGAACGGAGAGAAGGGAGAAATCAGATTTTTTTCGTCGGATTCGTTGCACAAGTTAGCTATTTCTCCTTCTTTTTATTTCAAAAATGTTATATAAGCCGAGTATTACCATCCTAAGGATGTAATTTTTAATGTAGATGGTGCTTTATAGTTGTACTCAAAAAATTGGGTATTTTTCACAGTGAGTAAAACTCAACAAAAACTATACCAAAACACTCATGGCGATAAGTAGATCCCAGATATGTGGTTAGATTGTGCTAGTTTACCCTGTAGATTTTAAAATAAATACTCAAAGTTTTATAACTTTTGAATAGGCTTTTGGGTATGTTAAAAAAAATAAAACTCTGATTGAAACCTATAGGAATGTAGAGTATGAAAATACGGACCCGTCGACACCAAATTTGTGAATTTTGGATATCAAATGAATTTTTGGGGAATGATTGATCAAGGAGATTATTTGTGAAAATTTAGCAAAAATTGAAGAAAAATAGGATTTGGAAGCTTATTTACTTTATTTGATGCTATAAAAATATGGAATTTGAGCAGAAAATTTATTTTAAAGGTTATGGAGAATATTCGAGCTAATGCACAGTCATATGTATTGTCTAATATACGTATGTGATTAAATATGAAAGATAAGTACGTTAGAAATTCTTTATGAAAATAAATTAATTGCGATTGTGGATATACATTATTTTTGTGATAGGTTGATTTTGTTACCTTGGAACCTAAATATTCGAAGTGGATATTGGAAATTGTTTGGACAACAATTTTGGTGAGTGGTGAATATTTTTGGCATTATATGAATGGTGAGATTATGTCAAAACTATGATTTTTATAAAATTAGAATTAATGCAAATGAAAATATATAATATATATGAAATGATAGATTATATATTACTAAATTTTACAGTAAATTTGGGAGAGACTGGTTATTATAGCAGGAAGTGAAATACGTGGCCAGCGGGTTAAGCTGTTGGTAATCTGTGAGTATTTCTTTATCTTGGTTATTTATATGACATTGCAAATATGAAAACGATTTGAATGTAAGCATTCTACTTGTATTGACATTTGTTGCATTTGATTTGAAATTCATAAACTGCAGCGTGTTTTGGATTTGCAAGAGCAGATCTAAAATACGGTATCGTTTCGATGGACTGAGCCCTGGAAAATAATACTTCTTATGTAATAATCTATGTGGGACTGAGCCATGAGAAGTATCAGCCTTTCTCTAGGTGATAATCTTCGAAATGGTTGTGGAGTAGGTGATAACTAGAGGTACAGTCTACTATTGTCCAGGCCAAACAAGGAGTGAGACTGACTGTACTTCTGAAAGATGTGGATGTGCATATGTTTTGTTAAATGATGCATTGAAACTAGCATGATCACTATATTAAATGCATGTATGTATGGTTTAAATGTGCATGACGAATTTAAATGTTTTATCTAATTTGATTTTCTGCATGATTATTTAAATGCATCTAAATGCCATTGATGAAGATTACTCACTGGGCATGTTGTAGCTCACTTACTATTTTTAACATTTTAGGAACAAATAAGAAAGGGAAGAAACCAGCACAAGAAGGATAGTTGACGACTCTTCAGTCACTGCTGTGTGCGTAGGTTTAATTATTCTGTGGGTTGTATTTTTGTATAATTATAATTATCATTGTATACGTAGTATCATTAAAGGGATTTAGGTCTGGTTATACTAGTTAAGAGTGGAACTTTGTAAATTATGAGTTATGAGTTATGATTGATAAAAGCATGTGGTTTAATATTATTTGTTGTGAACTGCGGATTGATAATGTGTTCATTAGGTGATGAATTTATTGGGATATGCCAAAATTTTAGGGGAGACTCTGTCGATCATGACATCACTTTTATGTGTCGGTCGTGACATCACTTTTACGAAGTGGGTTGCGACAATTTTTGTCATTCTATCTGATTTCATCAGGAATTAATCGAAAGGGTGAACCACCCTCGATATCCCATTTGTGGTCCTGGACACAACCAAGCACGACATCTTTCTCAAACAGACATCTACCACTAGGACCATGATGCAAGAAGATATTGAAACCATATGTACACCATATGACTTTTCCAAATCCAAGGATCACACAGGCCCTGGCAGTTTGACCCATTTTGGGGATACCCACGATAATGTCCTGGCTACATCTGGATAATCATCTACGTGATGTCCTAGTGCCTGTCCATCGCCCCGATACGTAGAGTTCTTAATAAACCTTTAATGTTCTTTAGTTTTACAATCATCATTTTCATTCCACACAACATATAGACATGTTCATTCAAAATGCTAACCTAAGCAAGGAAAGCAAACCCATATCGAGCTATTCACAATATTCTAGTGCTAGAAAGCGGTTAACCAGACATCAGGATATCATATCAATCATTCCACACAAGGCATACATTCCTAACATGGTACTAGGTACATGAATTTAAACAAGAATCATATTTCATATCCTACATTTATATAATACTAAAAAGTGAGGAAGAGATAATCAACGCTACCTGTATACACCCGAATACTACTGAATTGTTGTTCTTGGCACAACAGTCCAATACCGTCAATCTGTATCATTAGACGGTAGTGATATGTTTATTTGGGCTTTTAATACTCATCTAACCTAACCCTAGGGGTCTAGTATCATTCAATGCTTCAGAGTGTACACAAAACACTCCAAAAATGCTATTCAAGTCTGTGGATCGCAATCGATCTTGTGTGGACAGCGGTCAGTCCTGTGTGGATCGCGGTCAGTCTTATGTGGACCGCGGTCAATCCTGTGTGTACCGCGGTCAGTCTTGTGTGGACCACACACGATTTCTCACCCAGTAGTGATATTTCGTATGTGTACGCCATACTTGTGATTCCCATTTCAGTTTAATACTTAAATCTAGGGTATTGGACACCCAATAACCATTCAAAACACATAAATTAGGTAAGGATTGGTGCTTACATTGTTTCTTCGCCAAAACCCCTTGATGTGCCCTAAAAGTGGGATCTTGTTTCAATTTGTTCAACCCCTTCAATTCAACAATCAAATAGTCATCAAAAATCATCCACACTAGTGTTTAAACACACACAAGGAAAGGGAAAGGAGCTCACCACATTTGGCTTTGGTTTCCAGCCACTATGCCCTCAACACAACGCTATCAAATGAATCTTTTTCCTTTTGATTACTAACAATTGATAATTACTTAAAATGAGATCAAACATTAAGGGAAACTCAAATGAAATTAGGGGACTCACCTTCAAATCCCCCTTGCATTGTCTCCTCCAAACCCCAAGCTATTTCAGTGAGCAATGAGAAAGTTAGGGCTTGAAACACATATATAGTTCGCAGGAGGATTGCAGTCGGACTGCAGTTGTCGTACAAAATTTCCTTCGTGGACCGCAATCGGACTATAGGGACCACGGTCGACGGTGCAGTTTGTGACCCCTTTTCCCAAATTTTGTTCATGGACCGCGGTTGCCAGTGGGATGATTTTCTATGTTTTACCCAAGAACCGCGGTCTTGAGCGTAACTTTCCTTATTTCGCTATTTTTCGCACGTTTCTTGTTGTTTGAAGTTCTAATTGATTTTATTTTTTTTTATTGAATAACATATAATAATCATTAAAAACAAGTTTCCAATCATTTTTATATTTATTTAGAAATTTTTGAAATTTCATTTTGACGTTGACGCACTATAAGACTTAGGGTGATTACAAAGAAGATCCAGTTTTTCGCCAGATTCGACGTGTAGGTAAACTATTTCTTCAAATTTCAATTACAAAAAAGCTAAGCAAGCAACGTACTACAATCCTAGGGGTGTAATTTTTACTGTAGATGATATTTTATAGTCGTACCCAAAAATTGAGTATTTTCTCACAATGAGTAGAATTTAGTAAAAGTTATACAAAACACTCCTGGCAATGAGTAAATCCCAGATATATGGTTAGATTTTGTTAGTTTACACTGTAGACTCCAAAATAAATACTCAAAGTTTTATAACCTTTAGATAGGCTTTTGATGGTGTTAAACTCTAATAAAAGTTTAATTGGAAGCTATAGAAATGGAGAGAATGAAAATCTGTATCCATCGACACCAAATTTATAAATTTTGGATATCAATCGAAATTTTGGTAAATGGTTGACTTATGGGGTTATTTTCAAAATATTTAATTATTAGGAGTTTAATGGATCTTTTGAAGGTATTCGAATTATAGAATTATATTAAATTATTATGGATGAATCATAGGAACTTAGAGATTTATGTTATAATGTGAAATTTCAAATTAAGAAATTTAGAGCGAAAATCACGGTGAGCCAGGACCAAGGAGATCAAAAATATCTAGGTGGGCGGGATTCTCTTACTCACTAGTATTATATAGATTTTAAGTTCTAAACATGGTGCTTATATAGTCTAGGACGTTAGATGCATGCTAGGATTTGTGTGATTTTGGATTATGACATGATTGTTGATTGCTCATAATGTCCGGTTAACTGCTTTATTACTATTTGGGTGAATATCATGCTTATATAATAATTGAATGGATTTGTTCTATGTTTTACCTTATCTCGCAAGATGATTTGGTATGAAATGAAAATGATTGAAATTAAAAAAGATTAATAGATTAATAAGAATACATGTACCGAGGCGATGGGCGGGATTCCGTTGAGTCAGTGCTGCTCTATATGCCACTCATATACTAGAAATCCCATTGTGGGTTTTCCTAACTAAGCCGCCTGTGAAGGCTAATAGTTCCTCGGACGGGTGAGCAGTGACTGTACATCATTGCAACTATTCTTGGATGTGGGGCAGGGGTCGTGAACAGTATCGTAGCTCAAGACGGTACCAACCAGGATTGACTTACTGACATTGAGGAACACCGAGAGTATATCTCTTTCGGTCTTAGGGTACAACAACACAAATTAATGGGTGAAACTACTAATGTAATGAAATTATATGTATGTTTTAGATTTGGTTTATATAATGCTAGTGATGTGTAGGGAAGATCTACTGGGCTTTCGAGTTCACCCCACTATTTTTCAGGTACTCGTAGGTGAGGAGTACAGTGTTGACTGTAGAGTTTAGAGTAGCTTCACTGGGAGGTTATCACCAGATTAGAGTTGTTTTTTTTTTCTTACTAGTTTTACTAACACATGTTTTTGGGAGAAAACTGGGGCATGTTGCCTATTTTCATTGTATCCATGTATATAAATTTTGAAACACTGTTTATAATTTTATATTGAAAGGTTATTTAGTTTTAAAATGAATATTTCCGCTGCATTGGAAGTATAGTTTCTGATATATTTGAGCCCTGGTATTGGGTTATATGTTTAACCTCTGATTCCACTGCAGTATTTTGTTTTATCAGATGATTATTGACTGTGAAAATCCAATGACATAGTTTGATTTATTTTACTATTCATTAGAAAGTTTCGTGATAATGTTTTGATTTTACTCCACCGAGTATGAGTGGATTGGTTGGGCCCAAATTAGAGAGAATTATCCCACATGCATGGCATAATAGCCAATGGGAAACCCAAGATAAGCATTTGTCCCTGATGTAGACGCGTAACAGAGGATTGGGATTTCTCAGGTGGGAAACGGGGTGTCATAGTTGATTATGCCATGTTTGCTGATTCTAATCCAATCACAGTTAATGAAGCCATGAAAGAGGAAAATTGGGTTGCTACAATAGATTCTGAAATTCATTCTATTGAGAAGAATGACACTTGGGAGCTTGTTAACATTCCCCAAGGTCATAAAGCAATTGATGTTAAGGGGGTCTTTAAGACCAAAAGGAAGTCCAATGGTGATATTGATTGTTATAAAGCACGACTTGTGGCAAAAGGTTATGAACAGAAGCCTAGCTTTGACTATCAAGAGGTATTTGCTCCTATTGCTCGTATTGAGGCTGTGAGACTATTGATTGCTATAGTTGCTCACAAGCATTAGAAAATCCATCAGATGCATATGAAGTCTGCCTTCCTAAATGGTATTCAGATGAAGAAGTCTATTTGAAGTAGCTAGCAGGCTATGTGAAACAGGGGTTTGAGGATAAAGTCTACAAATTAAAGAAAACTTTGTATGGCTTGAAGCAAGCTTCTCGGGCATGGAACAAAAGAATTGATCAATTCTTTTATGCATATGGTCTCCAAAAGCGTGGCTTGGAACATGCCTTATATGTGAAGATTGATGTTTTTACTGGTACTATGCTAATTTTTTGCCTCTATGTTGATGATTTCATTTTTACAAGCAATGATGTCACCATGATTCGAGAGTTCAAAAGGGCTATGATGGAAGAATTTGAGATAACAGATATTGGCCTCATGTCATACTTTCATAGCATTGAGGTTAACCAGCGTGATGATTACATTTTCATTAGTCAACATCGATATGCCCTAGATATTTTGAAGAAGTTTAATATGTCTGACTGCAACCCTTCATCCACACCCATTTAAGTTGGTACCAGGTTATCAAAGAAATCCAATGAAGCGCTAGTTGATCCTACACACTTCAAAAGAATTGTTGGGAGTTTGAGGTACCTGACATGCACACAGCTGGACATCTTATATAGAGTTGGATTGATTAGCCGATTTATAGAATCGCCCAATCAATCTCATCTTGTGGCAACTAAACGTATCCTACGTTACATTAAGGGTACATTTGATCATGGCTTGTTCTATTCTAGTGATACTGATTCTAATCTTTGTGGATATTCTGATAGTAACTGGGGTAGAGATCATGATGATAGAAAGATGACATCTGGATATGTATTTTACTATGGGTCTACTATATTTTTGTGGTCCTCAAAGAAACAGTCTATTGTTACATTGTCTACATGTAAAGTTGAGTATGTTGTTGCTGCCTCCAGTGCTTGTCAAACTATTTGGTTGAGAAATCTTTTACAGCAAATTCACATGTCTATTGATGGGCCTACACATATATATGTTGATAATGTGTTAGCAATTAATTTGGCAAAGAATCTATTAACTCATGGCCTAAGTAAACACATTGATATGCGACATCATTTCTTGCATGATCAGGTGCAACAAAAAGAGATTGAATTAATTTATTGCAAGTCTGAAGATTAAGTTGCAGATCTGTTTACAAAGCCTTTGAAGATTGAGACCTTTTTAAAGTTGAAAATATACTGGGTGTGTGCGAAATCTAAATTATGGGGTAAATTAATGTAATTCAGATAATCTAGCTTGTGGGGAGATGATAGAATTATAATCTAGATTATCTAGAATTAGACGTTTGGATAGAATTGGAATAGGAAGTTTCAAGTCAATCTCAAATTGAGGTTATCAGTAAGTTTAGAACTCTTTAGAAATTAGAAGAGATGTCTATAAATACACCCTATTACATTTATTGTATAATTCAATAGATAAATAAAGTTAAAGCATTATTTTCCAACATGCTTATCTTTTTCTTAGCCAAATCTGAGGGAAAGGCTAGAAAGTCCTTGCAGGCTCTCCACGAAAAAAGCTTTACCTTTCTTGACACATCCATTGCCCAAATGTGCTTCCATAATTCTGATCCATTTGGGTTTATGACATGGGCAGACGAGCTGGCAGCACCTGTCGCTGTGCTGTAATGGGGGTCTTTTGCAATTCAATACCTGCTACAAATAGTGAAGTTGCCTGATTTGGAAAAATGTCATATCAATTTATCAATACAACCAGTTTTGCGAAGGGGGATACTTTGGATAATCTTTGCTTCATCCCTACAAAAGAGATGATTGATCATACTCGTGTACTAGTGGCTTGTCTCTTGGTCCACTAAATCCTTTACTCTTCTCCATTCCACACTTGGCGGAGAAATCGTCTTGAAAGTTATAGGCCTAGGGAGCCACAGGTCACGCCATATGTTGATTACCTCCCCTGTGCCGGCCCTCCATCTTAGACCCTTTCTCAAGAGAACTCTTCCAAAGAGGAGACTGCGCCATCCCCAAGATGGGCATCTTCCAATTCTAGCCTTCATAAAAGTTGTGTTTGGGAAATATTTTACCTTCAGCAAGGTCCCTAGAAGACTGTGTAGCTGTTGAATAACCCTCTAACACAATTTGGTTAGCAAAGCCATGTTCATTGCTTTTATATCCTTGATGCCTAGACCCCCCTCCTCCAATTTTGATCGACATATATACTTCCGAGAGCACCAATGTACACCTGTTGGCTTTCTGCTGAAGCACCACCAAAATCTAGCGATACTCCCATATATATTCTAATATGTTGCTTTTGATAATCAAAAGCATAACATGTAGTAGTTCGGGATGCCCTGCGCCACAACTTTAATCAAGACTTCTTTCCCGGTATAACTTAACAACTGTTCCTCCTAACCTACAATGCATCTTTTTACCGTGATGACTATCTTGTTGAATATATGTCTTTTACACCTACCATATGATATATCAGCCCCCAAATATGATTGGAAACAATTACACACCGTTACCTGGAAGAAAAGCACCAGCTCCTACTAGAGATGCATGTTCACTACTGGGTTGAACATTATGGTGTTCTTCTCCTTATTGATGCATTGCCCTAATACTTCACAGTAATAATCAAGTATCACCGACACCATGGCCATGTCTTCATGTGATGCTTTGCAGAAGAACAAGGAGTCATCATCAAAGAGAAGATGGGAGAGGGTTGGCCCGTTGATGTTTACTTGGAAACCCTGTAGGGCTCAAACTTCTACTACTTTCTGAATCAAGACCATTAGGAATTCAGAACACATGATGAATAGATAAGGGGAAAGAGGGTCACCTTGGCGGATTCCTCTGGTGGGCATAATGACTCTGCTATAGCACCATTGACAATGATCTGATAAGATACAGAAGACATACACATGTGGACCCATCTAATCCAATTAGGGAGAAATCCCATTTGCTACATTATCAAAAGAGGGTCACCTTGGCAGATTCCTTTGGTGGGCATAATGACTCTGCTATAGCACCATTGACAATGATCTGATAAGATACAGAAGACATACACATGTGGACCCATCTAATCCAATTAGGGAGAAATCCCATTTGCTACATTATCATGCTTATGAAGTCCCAATCCACTTGATCGTACGCCTTTGACATATTAGTTTTTATCACTGCTTCCCCTTGCCCCACCTTCCTTCTAGAAATAGAGTGGATTATCTCAAGGGTAACTAGAATACTTCCAAATATTTGCCTACCCTTCAAAAAGGCTGCTTGAGCTAGGCTTACAAGACTTCAAATGACCTGTTTCAATCTGTTAACCACGGTCTTAGAGATGACTTTATATATAGTGTTACACAGACTAATGGGTCTAAAATCTCCAACTCCTTTCGGGTGTCTGCATTTTGGAATTAAGGCTATATTAGTTTTATTTCACATTGGATCGAACTGGGAGGAATGGAAAAAATTGATATCTACTTTAGTCACTTCTTCCTTTGTTATATCCTAGAAGTCTTGGAAAAAGCCCATTACTAGACCATCACGCCTTGGCACTTAGAAGGGCTCATCTTGAACAAAGCAGCTTCTATTTCCTAGGAGGAAATGGGCAGATTTAGGTTCTCATTTTCCAAGTCTGTAAGGTTGTTGGTTAAGATTTCATGCCTTGGATTGGTAACTTCACCATGAGAAGATGAAAAAAGGCATGTGAAAAAATTTGAGAACATCCTCATAACTATCAATGGATTTTCAATCCATTCACCAGTTTCATTTACCAAACCCCCAATCCTATTTGTTTTTCTTCATTGTTTAACTTTCTCATGGAAATATCGAATATTGCAGTCCTCCTTTTGTAGCCAGTCTACCCTAGCTCGTGTCATCCAGTACTCCTCCTCTAAGGCCAACTAATCCTTGAGCCGAGCTTCCATCTTTTTATTCTCTACAAGGTTTTCACCTGTCTCATAGTATTTGCCAAGCAATTTGGAGAACTAACTCACCATTCTACTCAAGTTGGCTTTAGAGGATTTTCTCCTCCACTCACGTAGAGCAAACCCTGTCTGGTTTATGATTTCAAACAAGGATTTGTTCCCAAACAACTTATTCTTTTTTCTACACACTTCAACCACCTCTCTATATCCTTCAAACCTTCCCCATCTGTTGTTATACTTTAATCTCTGTTTATACCTTCTGAATTTGGGAACTTCTGTTGCAATCATGATGAGTGTATGATCAAACCCCATGGTCGGAATAACAGTAACAGTAGCGCGAAGAAACAACTCCAACCAATCCCTTGATCCAAGCCCTTTGTCAAGTCTCTCTAATATCAGGTCCTAACCACTCCTCCGATTGCTCTAGGTGAACCTAGGTCCCTTAAATCCTAGATCTGTGAGCCGCACCTATGAGATAATGCCTTGGAAATCTAAAGCCACACTTTCATTCCAAGGGAGCCCTCCCTTCTTTTCATTTGCTTCCAAGATGGCGTTGAAATCACCTACAAGCACAATATTCTGCATTGATGATAGGATTCATTGAGCTAACATCTACTATTACTGCTTTCAAGCCCCTTGATCTGTACTGGAATATACTCCCATCACTCGCCATTTTGTATTACAATTCACATCATCCACCAAAATTTCTATAAGAAGGTTGTTGTAATGTGCCACCAACACCATAGCTTCTGGATTCCAAAAGACTCCCAAGCCTCCCTTTGTATGTCTTGGCAGCACCACTAACCCACATTGGTAGTTGAACTTGCATCAAATCTTTTCCACGAGGGTCTTCTTATTCTTTGTTTCAAAATGGAAAATAACATTCGTGGAATGATTGTTCACCAGTCTTTGGAGCGCCCGAACTATCAAGGGGTTCCCCACACCCTTATAGTTCCAGGCCATCAGTTTTATTGATGGGAGTGACAATGGTTTGGTTGGATCATCTGCCCCCCCCCCCCCCTCCTATTCGTTTCCTTTTGATGGTCACTCCTCCCTCTTCTTGGTCATCTCCCCCATAACGATCAGGATCTTGGTAGCTCCTTTGACAACTGCTAAGGCAAACCATAACCTTTTCTTTTGGTTCATTCACAAAGCCTACTTGCCCCATCCCCCAGAGAGAGATTCCCAAACTAGAGTATGAGAGTGGGCCTCCAAAAAACTCTAGGGCCTGAGTGAGCAGGTGGGATTATATTTATTGGTAATGGGTGCCCCCAGGTAGGGAACCCATGGGTTCTTGTAAGGCTTGCCACCCCACTCGGGCCCACCCCACTTGGGCCTCCCTGAGGTGAGATACTTGCACCCCAAAAAACCAAGCCAGCCCTGTGGGTACAATGGTACTGTAGCCCCTCCCAAATTAAACGAGCTCTGACGATCTGATGTGGTTTTGTAGTCCGAATCCATGTTTTCAGGGCGGTTGCTAGACTGTGCCGCAGCTTTTGTGTCATTGTCAGCATCACGACTATGTCTGTCGCTCCTGTCCTCCATCCTCCCTTCAATTCTAGTGATACTAACACCCACCTCTGTCAAAGCGCAACCCTTTTCTATGCCGAAATCCAATTCTTGATCGCCCTTCTACTCATTTTTGGAGAAACTCCTCGAGTTTTCCCCCCTTTCTCTCTCTCTCTCTAGGTGTTTTGACTTCCCTCTTCCTTTCCTCGGTGAGCCTGCTTTTGCTCTAAGCCATTATTCGTATTGAGGCCTCATAGCAATTCCTTCAGTGTAACCTATTACTGCGAACCACTTCCTTTGATCTGGAAACCCTAACCAAAGGTTTATCAATTGGAATCTCCACCCAAGCTCTCATAAACTTACATTGTTCTATCCATTCACTGTGACGGCCTATATTTTTGGATACCGGATTGACAGATCCAACATATGTATTTTTGTGTATTTTCTTGAATTTTTAATGGAAATAAATGAATTTTCCCCAATTTTTCTTTTATCTTAGCTATTTAATTAAATTAATTAAGAAATACAAATTTTGGAAATGAGGATACCAATTAATGAGAAAATATAATTTTTGGGTGATTATAAAGTTATTGGGAAGAAAAATTAGATTTTCTTGAGAATTTATATGGATTTTTTTTGAAAGAAAATGAATTAAGAAAATGAAATAAGGAAGAAAGGGACAAAAAATATACACAGAGGCCTGGACAAACCCAGGCGCAAGGCCTGGGCCTGCCCAGGCCCTTGTGGGTCGAAAATCGCACGAGCCGAATGGCCCGTGAGGGTGTGGGATCGGGCCATGGCCAACTGGCCCGCGCCCAGGCTTGGTGCGTGGGCCGGCCAAATCGACTAGGTGGCACATTCACCTAGCCATGTCTTCCCCCCTTTTTTAGCTTCATTTTTTCCTCTCTTTTTTCGAATTTTCTAAGTTTTTTTTTTCAGCGAAAAACCCATGGGAGAACATGGTTTTGATGGTTGGTTTTGGGCTGTCTTGTAGAGCTGCCAATAGGGAAGTGATGTTGGCCATCAAATCATGTTGCATGGCAACTCAAAGAGCCATGTGGTTGGCCATGTGGTTGGCCATGTGGCAGGCCGCCTTGCCATGCAAGAAGCCCTAGCATGCAACAAAATCCCTCTTGAACAGCCATTTGCAGTTGCAAAGAGCCACTTTCAGCACTTTATTTCTCCTTCATCCCATGTCCATTTTGCTCAAGACTTAGCTCTTTGGAAAGCTTTTTCATCCTTCTCAAAGAAACCCCAAATCTAGCCCGACCCATTCGCGCAAGAGCGCACAAGCCCCCAACGTGGGCCAGCCCATGATTTTGGGTCGGCCCACACTCCCAACAGAGGGGGAGGTCTAGCCCTCCCCCTTGTTTTGTCTTTTGTGAGAAAAATCTGAATTTTTGATGGATTTTAGTGATTTTTTGGCCAATTTTTGGACAAATTCCAGCAGATTTTCTAGCAAAAACCAGGGGAGCTCATGGTTTATAACCCATGGTTTTACCATCACTTCATGGCCTCCATTTTAGCCAATGAAGGCTGCCAACTGGGCATCCAGTATGTGAGGTTGAGTGTCACCTGGAAGCCACATGTCAGCCACATCTTTGCCAAGCAAGCACCCCCATGCAACAAAATGGCTTCCTTGAGCTCAAAGTCCAGAAATTTCATATTTCTGTAGCCAACTTTCCTAGCTGAGATCTTCCTCAATTCTCAAACAAATCCAACAAACTATAGCTTGATTTGAAGCTTGTGCCACCACCTACAAAGTTCCACAAGTGGTTTGCCCAGTCTTGGAGCCGTCTGAAGCTGAAATCATCAAGAAGAGGGTTGTCCACACTGTTTAAACCCAGAAAAAAACCACAAAGTGCGTGCTGGAACCACCTTTGAAGCCTTGGACCTTGGCCATTTCCAGTTCCTTTTTGAAGGTAAAATGGTTACTCTCCTCATTTTCGCATGTACTTTGATCTCCAAGAGTTAGAGAAAGAAAAATAGGGCTTTGTACATGGTTTTAGGACCCTTGAAGTTGATTACTTACTCATTGTCACAACTGTGTAACAGAGACAGTTGGAGCAACCTTGGAAAAACTCACTCTTGAACCACTCTAGGCATATCCCTGAGGTAAAAAAAATCATCATTTCTACTCCTTATCATGAGTATTCAAGTGTCCAAGTGGTAGGAATCAGAAACTAAAACGTTTAATATGTCTTATAAGCCACTGTTGCGAACTGTTAGACTTACTATTACAATAGTGCCGACAGAAAGAGTTTGGGACCAGAATAAGAGCTATATTCGGGACACCTAAAGGCACCCTTTCGGGCTGGAACTAGAGGCATTGTAAACCCCATAGTAGAGACTCCAGAAGGGTATAAAGACTTGACCTTGAACTCTTGTAGATGTATTTTGTTATACTTGCAAATATGCCATGATTGTAGGGTGCTAAGATAAATTTCTTGTGTTCCTTAGAACATAACAGAATATTGATGGAATGGTAGACATGTTTTTTATGCTGCATGTTACTGATTCGAAGTGGTTGTAGTAATGGATATGTTATGACCTATAAACTGCAATTAGACACAAGAAACAACCCATAGGAATTGTGATTTAATGAGGGGAAGAATGATAGAAAGATAGTGGAATCTATACACCCAGAAATTTTCTACAATCTGGCTGAAATTTCTGAGATAAAATTGACTAACCAAACCATGATAGATTGAGCTAAATTTGGTGGAGAGACCCGTAGATATGTCTAGAAGTTGCCTACAAAATTTTAGAGCATTCTGATAAGTATAGGTAGGTCAATTCAGGCAAACAGACACTGTTTTCACAAGGTATACGGGATCTGTACAGTCTCTGTATTTCTACTTGGAAACCTTAGTAAATGAGGTCCAAAATTTGTGATTTAAAATTCTGGGAAAGTGTTAAGTCTAGAACAGTTCTGTAAAGTTTGGTGCAAATCTGATGAATGGGTTGCCTGCAGAAAAATCGGGAAAATAGATGCGCAGGGAGGGCCATAGGCTAAGGTTGTGCCTAAGTGATGGGAATGAGGAATGTTGACCCCTTTTGGCCCAATTAACTCCATGAAGACCAGAATTAACCCTGTGTGACTCTGTTGACCAGCTAGGTCAGCAAATGATAAGTTGACTAGGGTTGACCAAGATTGATCGAGGTCAATCAAATGGACTTAGTAACTAAGGCAAGGTGAACGAACATAGGGGACTATCTTTGATTAGGTCCAGTAATTGATTAACTAATGATGTAGAATTAGAGTGGGTGAAGTTCCATGTTAATGTTAAGAAGTTGCGTCGATTTTGCAGGACCCAGTGGTAGCAGGACGTGACCGGTCGCCAGAGGAGCACTGGGAGCAAAGCATCCCTGTGAGTAGTGTTTTCTAACTCATTTCTTAGAGCTTGTTATTCTGTGTGAAAATGGGATTGCATATTGTGATGAATTTGCATTCTTTTAAATGGGTTTTAAATGAAAAGTGCACCGAGTCTCGAGGTTCGAGAGTACAGGATTAGAATGAGTTGTGTCGGTCTCTCATACGACCCCGAGAGGTGACCACCTAGCACAGAGTGCCTGCCCAGGGGGTTCTATGGGCCTACGATAATGGCAATGACAATAAGACCTAATCGGACCATTACTATAAGGTAACGACAATAAGTCCTGGTTGGTCGTTACGATGATGGCAATGGCAATAAGACCTAATCAAAGTCGACACGATGCGCTAATTTTCTGCAACCCGCTCGAGTGATTTTTAGTTGCCTCGGAGAGCTTGCGAGCCTCGGCAAATGTTTTCATTATTTAACTATTTTTTAATGAAGGTGCATGACTGCATTATGAATTTAAATTGTATTTACTGTTGCATTCACTTGCATAATGCTATTGCTCATACATCCATGGCACATGTTTTAATTGTGAAATACTTGTTTTAAGTTTGAATTAGACTGCATTACTCATTGATTCGCTGTGGACAATTAGGCTCACTACTCTAACTTTTTAGGCTCTTCAGCAGCAGATAAGGGCAAGGGAGTAGTCATCGTGTAGAGTTACACTCTCTTACTCTTATTGGTAGGTTTTTTTCGTATTTCTTTTTGTTTTGTGTTCTGAGAGGTAGAAGCATGTATAAGAGTGAGGAAAGCTTGTATATAATGGATAGTCACTCCTATTGCTACACATGTTATAATGACCCATTTTGGGATAAATATCAAGTTCTTATTGGTGTTCGTGTGTTAAATTTCTTCTGCATTCCTTATGATTACTCTGAAAGTGTGTGATGTGGTGTTGTATGTTGAGGCTTAACAGTGTCTTGGCAAGCTCGGCTTGCGAGCTAGTTTGTTGGGACACTGTGCTAGTCGGTTCGTCCTTCGTCCTAGGAAAGGGGTCCCGATAAGATTAAAGGTTTAATGAGATAAATAAACACATGAAAGATAATGAAAAACATGAACCCAGAAAATTCATGTGTTTTACTGAGAATTTGAGGCACTGATTGAATGACCAAAACTTGGTGTTTGGGGCTGAAATTTTGTGGAGCTGTTGCTAAATATGTCAAGAATCTATTACCAAATTTCAGCCCATTCTGAGTTCAGGAAGTGGGTCAACCGATACACTAAGTGATTGCCTGTCACATGACATATGAGAATGTCACAATCCCTGTAAATATAGTTAAAAAATTGTAGCAAATGAGGCCCTAAAATCCCGATCAAATCTTCTGGGGAAGGTTTAGGGAGTGTAGAACAAATTTGAAAATTTTGGCACAAATCCGATGTATGGATTGCTTGCAAAAAAATCGAAAAAATTGTTGTGCAGATAAGGCAACAAGCTAAGGATATGCCTAAGTGTTAGGAATTGGAGATTTTGACCAATTTTGACCCAATTGACCTAATGTTGACCGAAATTTACCATTTTTTACTCTATTGATCAGCGAGGTCAACAAGTAATAGGTTTGACTAGGGTTGACCAAGGTTGACCAAGTTGACTTAGTGACTTAAGGTGGGTTGAATGTCCCATTTGACTATGATTAACCACCTTGAATCCATTGACCACCGTAGTCAAGGTGTGCATAGCATGGATTGAGTACAACCAAAGTCAGTTGAGCTGAGCCAAACTTGACCTAGTTGGTCGAGTTGACCGCATAGCCTAGAATCGACTGTGTTAACCAAATTCGACCGAATTAGCGTAAGTGGACCACCCTTGACCAGGCCAATCCTTGATTGGCCAAGAACATAGAGTTAAAGTTGAGCCAAGTTTCATGTCAATATTAAGAAGCCACGTCGATTTCGCAGGAACAGGACGTGACAGGTCGTGAAAGGAGCACCAGGAGTGGAGCATCCTAGTGAGTAGTGTTTTCTAACTTATTTCTTAAAGCTTTTTATTCTATTCATTAATGAAAAATGATATTACATATTGCGATAAATCTGCATCCTTCAAACGAGTTTTAAATGAAAAAGTGCACCGAATCTCGAAGTCCGATGGTATAGGGTTAGGGTATTAAATCTAGATCTGGTTGAGCATACGGGACCTGGAGTCGCCGTACTTGGGGTGCGTGTTTTGTTGGTCTCTCATTTGGCCCAGATACTAGGATCAATGTTAGATCTGGTTGAGCATACGGACCAGGAGCTTCCGTACTTGGGGTACGTGTTGAGTTGGTCTCCCATTTGGCCCAAATATTAACAATGTGTATGAGAATATGCCTAACTGTCTACAATCCACTCGAGTGGATTTCTGGTCGCCTTCGAGGCTAGTGAGAGCCTCGGCAAATGTTTTCACCATTTAATTATTTTCAAATGAAGGTGCACGACTACATTATATATTTAAACTGTGTTAAATATTGCATTCACTCTCATAATGCTATTATTCATGCATTCATGGCATTGTTTATATGAAATTCTTGTTTTAAGTTATAGATTATACTACATTACTCACTAAGCCGCCGTGGATAATTAGGTTCACTACTCTCACATTTCAGGTCCTTCTGCCGCGGATGAGGACAAGGGGTATTCATCACATAGAGCCACACCCTCTTATTTATTTTGGTAGGTTTCTTCACGTCGTTTATTGCTTTGAGGGTTAAAATGATGTATAGGGGTGAGGAAAGCATTGTACATATTTGATTTAGGCACTCCCACTGCTACTCATACTTTTGATGACTATATGACCTTTTTTGATAAAATTGCAATCCTTCTAGTGTTTATGTGTTTAAATTTCTTCTACATCCCTATGATTACTCTGATAGTGTTAGGTGTGGTGTTGAAAAATGAGGCTTAATAGTGTCTTGGCAAGCTCGGCTTGCAGGCAGGTTTGTTGGGATATTGTACCAGTCGGTTCATATGTAGTCCTAGAGAAGGGGTCCCAACATTCACATTGAAAATTTGATTTCGTTTTAATCACCTTCCTAGCCTTTTGTGCGACCACCATAAGAATTTGAGGGTCCCTGTAGTCCAGCGGAAATCCGTGGAACTAGACCCAGAATTGGGTTGAACCAAACATAAACTGCTTCGCTTCAAAACCATGCTCCCAAACCTTCACCACAAAGAAGTGGTTATCAAACAGCCAAGGCCCATTTTTCGTCACAACCCTTTTTGCCCTTTCATCCTCAAAGAAAACTTGGAATATGTTCGGTTCCACTTCTTTGAATCTGACTACAGAGTTGAGACCCCATGCATGTGTTAGGCTTTCACGTAGTCCTATCCTGCTATATCTTCTAGCTGTAAGAAACTTTCCCATGATACTGAGCTTACTTTTGGATATTCATTGAAGCCTGAGATTTTCTAGGATTGTGAGTTATGCTTCTTCATTTGTGAGTTTGACTAAGCTCATTATACTAACTATATCTTCCTCCATTCCCAGTTCTTCCCTACAATCTCCCCACCTTTTCTTCCTGGATGTACTCAAAGACTCTCCTCTTTGTCTCCTTTGTGGCCCCCTCTATCCCCGAAACCTCACCAATGTCCTATGGAAACACACCAATCTCCTATGGAGCACACCAATTTCCTTTTTTTTTCTTTTTTTTTTCTTTTCTTTCTTTCTTTCTTTAATGGATCACAATTTAAGTATTCTTCTAGTATTAATGAATCACAATTTATAATATAAATATATATATATATATAATTTATTTATTCTCTCCATCGCAAAATAGATTGTTCAAATTTTCAATTTTTTTATGAATTTTAAAAAAAAAGCATAACTAATAAGTATAACTTACATATATACAATTGATTTACACCCTTAACATATTTCGTGTCTTGTATATTAAACTTAAATTAATGCAAGACATATGTTATAGCTCTATTAAATTAGATTATAAATATTGCGACAACTCAATCATATTTAAATATATATATATAT